>AP028915.1:8079806-8306441 GCA_036186465.1 Nesidiocoris tenuis | reverse complement strand
GTACAAGGTACAGGTCGGTAACTATGGTGACGAGTCGAAATCGTGAGACCGGGGATGATGCGTCGTCAAGTGGAGACGGGATGATCTCCAAACACAATGTGTTCATGTCATGAGTGAAGCCTTCGTCTTCATCATGAGTAGGTAACTGGAGTTTAGTTGAAATTGAGTTCTAATATTTTCCTGACCACAAAAACGAACCGATTTTGGGGTTCTTGGTCTTGAAATATTTGTATTACTTTGCAGAACAAGCAGTTAGATATTTTTTAAGTTCCTATAACTTCCCTTCGTTTTAGACGAGTTTTAAAATTTGAAAGGTTCTTGTCATTTTTTATACAACCAGCCCCCATAGTAGTCAAAATATAATCAAATTGTGCCGAAATTATACGTATCATAATCCGGAAGTATTTTGTGTTATCTGCGCATCACTGGATAGCATTTATATTGGCGGAGCATCGGCTAAAATGTGTAGTTATAAGAATGAAAAAAACGCTGCTAAGTAGATCAGTGGCATGTGCAGATTAGTTTTTGCTATGTCCGAAGAACTCTGCAAATTTTGCACAGGGGTTCATTTTTCGATTGCAAAGACTATAAAACCTTACGATACATCGGTACTCCTTCTAAACACAGAATTTAGCTGTTATTATTCTATAATTTCAGTATCAATTTGTATTTTAGATGGGTTATTTAGAAAAACGTTTTTTCAACCAGGCAAAAAATAATCATCCTCTTCGCTTGATAAATACTTACTTACCTATCCATTTTTTCAACGCAGCTTATCGTTCAATTCCGTTAAATTTACCATTTAATCTATTCTTAATCACCTTCATAATTAACTGAATAATAATAATTATTAAATTCTCTGAATAATGAAATTAAAAATGCCTCATGCCTCCAGAACCGTTGTTGTTAAAGCCTGACTCTGCTCTCCATGTTTGCCAAGCGCAACTGGTCGAAGTGTGAGTGCGTCACCTTGTTGGTGTAATAGGCTAGTAGTCGTAAGTAGATCAATCAACCGTATCTAAGAGCCGAGGCCAAATTCTCAAGTTTTTCCTAATTTTTGTTTTGCTTGATTTGTGTAATGCGACCAAATTCTTTAAAATTGAAGATATCGAGTGACAGAAGTTTTTGTGGGGATTCCAACGAGTGGAAAACGAAGATTTTGTGGCTTCGAGTAGTTTTCGAGTTATTAAGAATTGGGGGGAATTTTTAAAAAACTCAAAAACTGCTTCACTAAAACTGCAATAACTCCTAAACGGTTGAAGCTACCGGCGTGGCGATGGTCTCATTCGATTCAGCATAGAAAAATCTATAGAAAATGATACCTCACATGCCTATGTTGCAAATTTCCTTAAAAAGACGAATTTTTTACCACTTCAACAGCTGTTTTACTGGCCTTAAAATTAAGGTAGGGTTCTGCCGAGACGTTAGGACCAACTAGATACGGAACTTGATTTTTGGTAAAAATTTCAAAATTTTTCGATAACTCCTTCCCCCTTAAAAACCCCGGACGGCGGACGGCGTACGGCGGACGGCGTACGGCGGACGGCGTACGGCGGACGGACAAAAAATTTTTATTGCAGATTCGGATTCTACACCCCTTGAAACGTAAACCAACAAATTTTCAGGGGGTGTTAAAATTTTTTTTTTCCTGACCGATTACAAAGGTTCATTTCTTTAGAAAAATGAACCAATAATAAATTTTGCTTCACGGCAAGAATTATGATTATAGTCTATAGATAAGACTGACATGACGATGGAGGTTAGGTATACTGAAAGAATGCAATGGTCACAATATTCCAGAGCTGTGAGTGGGATTCGAACCCCGTAGCCCTCGACAATGGACCGAAAACGGATAGTGCCTCAGACCGATCGGACACTCGCTCGGAAATTTGTATTTTGAAAGTTCAAAATTTCGCGTATGTCGACTTCCTTTTCATCCCCTAACACTTTTTCAATGTTTTTTCGTTTTTGTCAATTGTTTCAGGCCGCGTGGAATTCTTGAATCTTCAGTCATCTTGAGAAAAGGGCTGTTCATATCAAATATAATTCCTCAGATTATTCTGCGCCAGGTAGAACATCTCCCAACTGCCATTCAGTTATCAGTGCAACATAAATTGCAATGTTTACGATATTAGCGTTTTGTATCGTCCACAATATTTGGGGGCTTTGTTGTTTGTAGGATTAATATTATCATGTATTATAAGTGTACTATTATGTATTGTAAGTGTTGTTTGGAAATATTTACCTTAAAAATAAACGTTTTGTAAAAATTGCAAGACCTTGTCAATATGACTTGTAGCAATAATGTATCGAAAAAATATACCAATAGATTTTTCAAAAAAATTGTCAATATCCTGGGACAAATATATCAATGCAGGTGCATTTATGTTAAAAGATTTCTAGTCAATAAGTTGAATAAAAATATTTTTACTCATATTGTAACAATATGCAAAACAATTCTTCCGTTTTTGGATGAAAATTACCATTTAGCTGTTTTTCATCATCGGATAGGTATATTAAAGCAAAAAATATCAATGCACTGTATCAACACGTATAAACCGAAGATATTGAAGAAAATAATCTAAAGAAAATAATATACGGTATTGATACACCAAAAAAATTATTTTTATGTATCCATTACTGCCTCTACTATGCACGATTGTGTTTCATTATCACGATTGTGTGATAATAGAATACAATTTCCAAATTTTGGAAAATTCTGAATTTGAAATGGAAAAATCTGAACACAATTTCTGAAACACAATGTCCAAATTTTGGAAAATTCTGAATTTGAAATGGAAAAATCTGAAATTGGTTTGGAAATTTCTGAAATTGAAATGGAAATTTCTGAAATTGAAATGGAAATTTCTAAAAATTGGTTTGGAAAATTCTGAAATTGGTGCGGGAAATACTGAATTTGACATGGAAATACTATAATATATTATATTACTTAATAAATCAAAACGGATTTTTATAACTTCGCGATTTACGTGAAAAATGCGCGGAAAAACAGCAAAAATGTGAACATTCCGTGTGCAATTTCGTCGAAATAGCAATCCAGGTTGCTTAAAAGATTGACATTTATTGTGAAACAGCCTCCCCACGGTCTTTTTGCTCTGCGAATCGGCAAAACCGTAGTTCGACTGATGGCCCTCGGCGAAAGGAAAATTTCCGGCGAACAATTAGCTCGGATCGATCGATCAATTGCATTTTGCGCCGAACGTCGCCGTCACGCCGACGACTTCGTTGAAACTGGTCAGGAATTTCTCCCAGCTCGAATCGGTGGCGGAGTCGAATGCGCAAGGCCCGACGACGCATTCCACGGCCTGATAGATCGTCGTCGTCATGAACTGAGGAGCAGTGATGAAAAAATTGAGTTTTTTATACTGATACTTACAGGGAAAATGTTTTGAAAAATGTTCGAATAAATTTCCAAATCGATACCTTAAAGCGCAAAGGGCATATGTCCAAAAATGGCAAAAAAAGCAAAATAAGTTTTTGATAAATTTACAAAAATAAAGATTTCTCCCATAGTTTTCAATTCCATAAAAAATTCGCTGGATGAAAAATGTTCTTCTGGCCAAGATCTACAACCTCGTTTAACCAAAACTTTGGTAGCAATAATTGCTTAATAATTGTATAGGTACTTTCAGTTGCACATTACATTTTACTTTCAGTTTTACCTACCACTAGGTTTTTCTTTCATTTTTATTTCCAAATCGAAGTTCTGTTTCAGTTTGAGTTTCACTTTTTGTTTGAATTTTATTTGAACTTGAGTTTCACTTTCAGTTTTGCTTTCACTCACGTTTATATGTTTCCTGTTGATCCTCAGCCGTTTATGGCGTTCGCCGATTTCCTGCATTTTCGTCAATATGACGTTCTCGCTTTCCAAATCGAGCACAATGCAGTCCATCATGTTGAAAACATGTTTCGGATGGTTGACGAAGGAAGGATTTTCAGTTATGCATTCGCCCGATTTTATCAACGGGGCGAAGTAAATTTCGTACATTTTCAAATTGGCAATCATGCTGCGAAAAATGAGGGCAGATTTTTTAAATACTAGTATTTAGGTACTCGGGTAGATGCTTAATGAGGGCGATTTATCCAAAGTAAAATCATTAAAATTACATACATAAGTTAAAATATAATTTATAAGATTATAAAAAAATTATTAAAATATATTAAATAAATAAAAAATATAAATACCTAATATAAAAATAAAATAAAATTTTTAAAAATAAACAAATAAATAAAAACAAAAATAAAAATGAATAAAATAAAATAATTAAAAAATAAAAGTAAAAGTAAAAATAAAAATACATTAAATTTATAAATTAAAATATAACTTACTTATATGATTTTTAAAAAATTATTACGATATAATTAATAAATTACGTATAGGCATTGAAATGTATAAAATTATTTTAAAAAAATGCTGATTTGACTCAAAATTGGGGCGTAAAATCGTCAATTTTTTAGTGGCACTGGACAATTATTGTTGAATTTTCAAAAATCGCATTACGTACTCTTCGTAAAGGATTTCCATGAATCGGCAGTCTTTCTCTTGAACAGATGCCCAGGAATGTTTGATACGACAAATTTCATCTTTATCCAAGGGCCTGTACGCTGGAAAACGCTGGAGGATAGTTGTACTCAATGAAAAAGTAAAATGCACATTTTCGCCTACGAAGATTATTTATCGAAACAACATAGTACATCGAGCCAAAATTAAGAGCAATTTTGTGAAATCGTTGACTCGGCAGGAAAATACTGTAATACTCGACTAGCGAAAAATCTTACTTTTGTGCTCTTCGCTCTGAAATTGTACATAAATGCTGGCCTCAGCAGACGAAAATTCCTTCCAAGCATTATGCCTTACAAGTCGCAATAGTGTGACATAAACACCGGCAATCACCATCGTCAAATTTGCAATCGTTGCTAAAAATTGTTTACGTTTTTTTCATCGAGGCACCTATTTCTAAGAAGACAACTAAGTAACCTAACCCGATATGAAGAATTAGAGGTGAGGCATAGGTAAGGCTCACTTTTATTCATTAAAAATTATTTCTTATTAAAATTAAATTAATCGATCGCTTTATTTATTAAAAATGATGGATGCTAAATTTTATGCTTAACGAAAGATGTAATATCCACACTTTTTTAACCCCTTTATGAGGGTTAAACACTTGATTTTCCATGAAAATTCGTTTTTTTGAATTTTTCTCAAACGTAGAAAATTGCCCAAGTCTTTCAGTTATGTACACCTACCTGTTCAATAGCTACCAATTATTTCTTCAAATTTTAGAATTTCATTGGAAATTTAACCTGAATAGTTTTTTGAAACAACAATCGATTTTTCAATCAATTTTTAATTTTTCAATCGTTTTCGATTTTTAATCGATTTTTTGATCAATTTTTAATTGGTTTTTTCAATCAATTTTTTATCGATTTTCAATCGATTTTTTAATCAATTTTTTGATCGATTTTTCAATTGATTTCTCGATTGAGTTTTTAATTATGAAATTCGGTCGATTTTGACTTTTAGAGAGTGAAAAATGCCCAAAACTCTCCGAGCCCCATTAAATCAAAATCGGTTCTACAGGACCCCATCAAATTTGTAAAAAAAAGTGCAAAATCACAATCTAGAGAAAACGCCAAAAACAATTTTTGAGATCATGATGTGGACGTTTCAATTTCAGAACATTCATTTCGATCATTGATACCTATTACAAAACCTGTTTTGTTAAAAATCTCGATAGCGTTTTATACAAAATAGAAACAAAACTCTCGAGACTACAGTACGGCAATACCGACGTGTATGACGGGACTGCCGCCGTCTCATAATGAAGGCGCTCGTTCAATAACCAATGATAGTTCCAACGAATGAAAATCAAAAAACTACAAAAAATCAAAACTATCAAAAAAACTATCATTATCAACTATAAAATCTATAAAACTATCAATTTCATTATTTACAATCATCAATGTGGTATACTTACAGCTGGAATCGAAACTATGCAAAAAATCATGGTTGGTTAAGCCAATTTATTTTGCACATTTTACGCTTCCGAGTCGATGCCTAAACATTAATACCGAAAAATTGCAGAAGTAAAATCCATATTTTTTCAAACATACCTACTACATAAGCAAGTGCTTGATTGTTCATGGAATCCTTTGTTTTGCATGTTTTTGCAAATTTTGAACTTCTGAGTCAACACCTGAACATTCCAACAAATACCTAAACGTTCCAATGAAAAATAAAACGATCAAAAAACTATAAAACTATTATCATCAACTACAAAATCTATTAAACTATCAACTTCATTATTTAAGATCATTATTGTGGTATACCAACAGCTACATTCAAAACTACTCTACAAAAACCAACTCGGTTAAGCATAGTTTTATGCAGATTTCATGCTTTCGAGTCGATACCTAAACATTAATGCCAGAAAAAACAGAAGATCCATCCTTTTTTAAAACATACTACATTAACGAGTACCTACTTGATTTTTCATGGAATTAGTAGTTGTTTTGCATTTTTTTGCAAGGTTTTTGCAAATTTTTTGCTTTTGATTCAATACCTGAACATTCCAACGAACAAAAATCTATCAAAAAACGATCAACTTCATTAATTACTTTAATAATGGAAGAGTTTTCCTTCAAAACTGCATGTATCCACTTTCGAGTTTTGTCGGTATCGATTTCGTTTTTCGATTTCGATTCATAGCAGTTTTGGTACCTCGAAAATCGAAAAAACGAAATCGATAACGACAAAACTCGAAAGTGGATGCATGCAGTTTTGGAGGAAAACTCTTCAATTGTGGTGTACCTACAGCTAAAACCGATTTTCGGCTTTTGTACCGTTTATTAAAAAATATTCACATCCCCCTCTCTCCCTATCCTTTGTCAGCATTTCATCTGTTGAGAACCGCAGGGGGTGATGTTGGTGATGTTTTTCACTTCGACCAATCGAATCGCCCTGAGTATGACGGCGAACAATTCGAAAAAGTAGCCGATCCCTTTAGCCAGAGGCTGGAGGACGTCTCTTATCGACGAGAGGACGTTGTACAGGAATATGGAAATCGGCTGAGTGAAACCGTTGTACAGAAGCGTCAAGAACGGCTTGATTAGATAGTCCGACAAAAGCTGGACGAATCCGATCATTATCGGCCGGAGGATCCCTTGCAGGACGAACCTGTCGGAAAATAAATTACGATAAATCAGAGGTAAGAATTCAGCATCCACAGGACATCCCAAGATCCTCCAGGAGCTAATGAAGTCCTACGATTATTGCCATGATTCAATACTGAAATTTTGGAACGAAAGCAATTTGATTTTGACGAATTCGGAGGCTAGTATGATCAAAAATGTCGAAAAACACATTATCCAAATTTTAAAACCCGTCTAAAATCGAAATAGAAAATATTCACCAAGGTAAATACCAATATTTTGCAAGGTAAAATAAAGATTTTAATACCAAAAACGCTCAAATCGGTCAATTTTTGTAGCCAGAAAAAAAAACACAAAAAAAAGTGCACAAAAACTGTTAAAAATGCTAATATATCGGAAGTACTGTGAGTAGTTTGATTTCCGCTTCAACAGGGCGATAGATCGTGCAGAGATGAACCTTCCAGTCCAAGAAATTTGAAAAAAGATTGAGAATTGAGGGAGTTATGGCCATTTTTGTAAATGACCACAGACGGACACAAGGACAGGAAGTGACAGTCGCTGGAAATTACTTGAACGTCTGGAGTATCATGGCGATGACGAATGCCGTGACGACGTTGACGAGTCCGAAAATCTCGGCCCAGAAAACGGTAGCGTACTTTTCCGTCCGCTGTATCGCTATATCCGCATACAGTGGCGGAGGGTGGTCTGAAGTTCGGAAAAATCTGAAAGATGAATGCTAGTTCATCATAATATGATGTGGATATTATCCTCAGTCCCCAATGCACCCCAAGTCCCAAACTCTCAAGCTCAACTGACAAACTCAACTGGAAAACCCAGCTATCAAACTCAACTTACATACCTACCCAACTCGCAACCTCAACTCACTCACAAACTCAACTCCCACCCAAACAAATTAACTCTCAGACTTAACTTAGTTTGGGAATTGAGTTTGAAAGTCAACTTTGAAAGTTGAGTTTTATAGTCAAGTTCAAAAGTTGTGTTTGTAAATTGAGTTCGAAAGTCAACTTTGAAAGTTGAGTTTGAAAGTGAAGTTCAAAAGTTAAGTTGGTGAGTTGAGTTTGAAAGTGAAGTTTGAAAGTTGATTTCGAAAGTCAACTTCGAGATCAAACAACAACTTCGAGATCAAATTCAACTTCGAGTTCAAAGTCAACTTCGAAATCAAACTCAACTTCGAGATCAAAGTCGACTTCGAGTTCAAACTCAACTTCAAGATCAAAGTCGACTTCGAGATCAAAGTCAACTTTGAGATCAAAGTGAACTTCCAGATCAAATTCGATTTCGAGATCAAAGTGAACTTCAATATCAATGTCAACTTCGAGATCAAACTCAACTTCGAGTTCAAAGTCAACTTCGAGTGCAAACTCAACTTCGAGATCAAACTCAACTTCGAGATCAAAGTCAACTTTGAGATCAAAGTCAACTTCCAGATCAAATTCGATTTCGAGATCAAAGTGAACTTCGAGTTCAAAGTCAATTCCGAGTTCAAAGTCAACTTCGAGTTCAAAGTCAACTTCGAGATCAAACTCAACTTCGAGATCAAAGACAACTTTGAGATCAAATTCAACTTCGAGATCAAAGTCAACTTTGAGATCAAAGTCAACTTCGAGTGCAAACTCAACTTCGAGATCAAACTCAACTTCGAGATCAAAGTCAACTTTGAGATCAAAGTCAACTTCCAGATCAAATTCGATTTCGAGATCAAAGTGAACTTCGAGTTCAAAGTCAATTCCGAGTTCAAAGTCAACTTCGAGTTCAAAGTCAACTTCGAGATCAAACTCAACTTCGAGATCAAAGTCAACTTTGAGATCAAAGTCAACTTCGAGATCAAAGTCAACTTTGAGATCAAAGTCAACTTCCAGATCAAATTCGATTTCGAGATCAAAGTGAACTTCGAGTTCTTGAACTCTGAAAACTTCAAAGTTCTTGGACTTTGAAAAGTCAATTCCGAGTTCAAAGTCAACTTCGAGTTCAAAGTCAACTTCGAGATCAAAGTCAACTTCGAGTGCAAACTCAACTTCGAGTGCAAACTCAACTTCGAGATCAAAATCACATTCAAGATCAAAGCCAACTTCGAGTGCAAACTCAACTTCGAGATCAAAATCACATTCAAGATCAAAGCCAAATTCGAGTTCAAAGTCAACTTCGAGTGCAAACTCAACTTCGAGATCAAAATCACATTCAAGATCAAAGCCAACTTCGAGTTCAAAGTCAACTTCGAGTGCAAACTCAACTTCGAGTTCAAACTCAACTTCATGATCAAAGTCAAATTCGAGTTCAAACTCAACTTCGAGATCAAAGTCAACTTTGAGGTCAAAGTTAACTTCAATTTCAAAGTCAACTTCGTGTTCAAACTCTGAAATCCTTCTGAAAGTCTCATTAGAACCTCTAGATCCCTCAACTAGCCTTATTCCCCTCTGTTAGGCACCTCGAAACCTGTAGGAACGGAGGGAAAACCTTTGATATGGCAACACTGTTTGAGACTTGAGGATGTGAGTTGAGTTCGTGGGTTGTGTTTTTGAGCTGAGTATGTAAGTGAAGAGTTGTCCTCTTTCACTTATCCATTTATCCACTTTCGAGCTTTGTCGACATCGATTTCGATTTTCGATTGCTTATAGGTACCAAAGCTGCTATGAATCGAAATCGAAAAGACGAAATCGATATCGACAAAACTCGAAAGTGGATTAATGCAGTTTGGGAGGAAAACTCTTCAAGTACAGTTTGAGAGTTGAGCTTGTGGGTCAAGTTTGTACGTCTAGTTTGAGAGTTGAATTTTGAGGTTGAGTCTATGAGTTGAGTTTGACAGTTGAGTTTGTGAGATTCAATTGCTTCAGCTCCGTTCGGCTTATTGCTCACGTTCTGGGACAACAGGCGGTTTTCGATTTTTCCTTTCGTATCACTTCGACACCAGCGCCTGCGCAACCCGAGGACTTCTCTGGAGGTATTCAAAAATTGATTTTTCTATGTACCTTTCAAAATGAGCAAGGGCTCATAACGTACCCCGTATTCAACTGGTCGAAGCAGTAAACATCGACTTTTTCAGGCACGGAATTTTGAGAAATGTAACCGCAGCCCATGTCAGTATAGTAAGCTTTCGTCTTGATCCCATCATCGGTGATCTTGGTAGCTTTTGTGCAGCCGTTTTCATCCGGATTTCTCCTCTGGTTGTCCATAGAGCAGCCTGGAATCTCTCAACTGTTTACCACAAACGGACTAAATTGGTTCACAGTTCGGTTATTATTGAATGAGAAAATATTTACAGCATTGGCGGCACGGTGGACCATTTTTTGGAGGAAAAGTTGACTGCTCCTGATAATCTAACATGACTGGCATCGCAACATGCACGGGTTCGGTTTCCCGATATTTTGGCGCTGGTCTGCTCGGTACGGATGAGTATTGCTTCGATTCCGTCACAGCTCTGAACGTGAATCGCTGGGGATAATGATAAATTTACCAAATTTCATGTTTTTCGAACCCTGCTATATAAATGATTCACCATCCGATTGCGGGAAGTTAGAGTGGGTGTTTTCTATCTTGACTATGTCTGTCATTGCACCACACACGGACCGACCTAATGGAGCTGTTATCTGCTCACAGCCCGCGTTTTCTGATGTTATCAAACGTTGATATCAGTCGAGTCAAACTATTTGAGTTGTTGGTGAGTTATATGTGTATTTTGCTCATTTTTTTGAATTTTACGGTAAGTAAATTTGTCTATGATGAAATTACTTGTGATTGATCGATGGATGGAGATAGTGGAGGAAGGATAATGAGATAAAATCTGATAACGGACCAATCGGTTGCCCGAGGGTCTGTCGATGACCAGTCCTGGGCTAGTTACTAACGACGCCAAGAAATTTCACCCAATCACATGGCTTGAATTGTTTGGCGTCAGTAGTTATTCGCCCACGACTGGCCACCATCTGACAGACACACTTTCCATCGGATAGAAAATTCATCCAATTGACCTACCTACAACCGATGGCTTGAAAGGTCACCCCGCACGTCCAACATCGGATGGGGTAGTTTTCTGTGACCCCACGACCAGCAATCGGATAGTGATTGGGCACCTAAAAAGAACCACAAAGTTGGAACGTACGTTTGGAACAGTTCCAGGTTTGATGCTAGCTTTGTACAGTTG
Organism: Nesidiocoris tenuis; assembly: GCA_036186465.1. Lineage (NCBI taxonomy): Eukaryota > Metazoa > Arthropoda > Insecta > Hemiptera > Miridae > Nesidiocoris > Nesidiocoris tenuis. The sequence continues at coordinate 8,295,109 of AP028915.1, read as the reverse complement.
TGGGACGATTTCGCTTCGATCGGTATCGTCGCTACGTTTCTTTCTAAATAGAAAATCAGTTAGCGCAGAACCTGGAAAAGCAATTGCGAGCCTCGTTTATCCCAACGAATAAGAGCTGGGCATTGAATCGGACGGCAATGCATCGGAACCAGCTTATTCAAGCGCTGCGCTGGTGCAATTTGATTATGGCTGAGAATCGGCTTGGTGGGTCAAGGGATTGATGTTCGGTGGGGCGTGTGGCTTGGTGGGGCATGGGATTGATGCTCCTTCAGTCATGCTGGCGGGTAAATTTGTTCAAGAAGCTTCATGAGAGCAAATAAGAAATTGCCCAGCCTGAAGCTTTCTGCGTGCTTCTGGAGGAGATACCCTGACAGTCGCACTCTGATCCATTAGACCCAATGCGAGGTGTATCCAGAATACCCCGCTCCCGTATCAGGTTCTAGCCTCTGCTAGAGCTGCATCAGCAGAAATGTGCCTTGCGCTGCTTCAAGCTGGGTCTGCATCTGCGCTCTGGACCGAATTGTTTCGCTTGCGATTGCTTTGGCCATTTCACCCTTTGTTTGTTTGCACATCACACAAAACTGACAGCACCTCCTGGACAAGTCGCTATTCCTTCCCACAACATTTTCAGAATCCTTTCTTACGTTTGCGCTTTCGCTCCGGCTCCTTCACCGTGGAGAACATCCTATGCGTGCTGTTGTATCTGGAATCCGAATCTTTGAATCAGACCACGTCCTTGAAAGTAGCTACGAACAATTTTGGAGTGGAAAAATGTTTAACCTGTCAACGCTCTCCCTCATCTGGGGTGGGTCCTGCTGCGGCTGGTACTGCGGGTATTCCATCTGTTGATGATTGCAATGCTGTTGATGATTGCTCGTTTCTAAGCGTGGGTTAACGTTTTCGTAATAATAATGTCCAACACCTGCAGTTCGATTGTCGTTATATGCATTGTATCCAGGCGGAGGCATTTGTATGGTATTGTGAGCGATCGATGAAACATCTGGTTGAGGATTGACATTTTGATGCGAGTGCTGCTGCTGCGTGAAATTTTGTTGCGCATTTTCATGAGTATTGGTCTCAACTTGAGGGACTTGGCGTTCCGGTGACCAGGACGGTTGGGTGTTGATGCGGGGTGACCATAAAGCTTCACTTGGGGTAGGCGGCTGCCTCAAGCTGGACGATTGGTCCGTACGCTCCATACTGGACTGAATTGTTTCACTTGTGGTCGGCTCAGTCACTTCGTCTCTCTCCGGATAGTAAATGGCTTGCTCTCCGACGACTTGGTTCATGTATGCCATATGGTCATTCCTGAGGAAAGAATGAGAATCGGCTGGACCCGTGGATGCTCCTAGATGTGTGTCTAATATTAACGTAAAATGAGGCCAAGATGTTAAAATGACACTATAAGGAAGGTTACCTTACAGAACGTCAAAGAATCTTCCTAACTTTTGATCTCTTGCCCTAAAAACGAACGGGTCGTAGCGTCAGAAAGCAACTGCGGCGTAACTTACTGAAACCTTGGTGACGAAATTCCCCCGCAATATTGCGGCCAATTGATCTTCTCCGATTGGAGGAGATGGGCTTTTATTGGTGCAGGTGGCAATTGGTTGACGACAGTGGTCGCTTCCGAAAGCGTAGATAATGATTCCTGCCTCGATGATCGGTCTGATGATTGAACAATTTTCAAAATCAACGTCAATGCCCGAACATTATCATACATCCTACTTCCACCTATCAGAGACACGGCTTACTTTTATGTTTTTTGCCGCGGACTGTTCCTGTATTGCCACGCGTCCTTTGCTTTCTAGAATTCTGTGGCAAAGCGGGAAGTAAACTGCCCGTCGTTGTCGTCGACAGAGGATCGTCATCGTCTGCCGACTCGACGAATTTCACGTCCAAATCGTCGATTATCTTTTTTATATCGTCCACCAGCAATGATTGGTTCAGCCCTTCGTCGCGATCGGCCCGGTTTACGTCGGCGTTTTCATCCGATGCGCTGCTCTTGCCGGATTCTTTGCTCGTTTCCATAGAACCGGATGACTTTTGAATTCGAGGCAATCAGCAGCACATTATCGACCGATTGAGCTTCCAAAACAGAAGAAATGCCTTGACAAATCGGCGAGAAAATTTATAGGGGCCCTCACAAAAAATGTGGGAGAATGTTATTTTTTACAAAGCTCGTTCCCGGTATCCGAGAGCTCGTCGTCATGGTTTTTAGACGCCGGGTGAAGTTTTACTCATTTTTCTCGAGCCAACGCCTTCAGAGTTTTTGGTAGGTATTAACGTTTTCATGTTAGGTACCTACCTAATCTATGATTTATAGTTCACGTTAGCGACAGAGCTCATGTCAAGTCGGACATACAACTGCTGGCGGTGGGGGTAAGAAAATGCATTGCTGTGATTGGTAGAGGTGGCGTCGGCGTTGAACCCAACAAATGATGTTGGCGTTACTTAGGCAAGTTCCTATGTTCATATCACCGACAACAGTCAGTAATCGAATGGTATGCGGCCAATGTAAAAATCATCGCTCGCATTGTACGTAACTCTCGTTAGCAACATACACAATAATAATTTTGTCATTTACCTTAGCAACATACCTCACGTTAATTACGTCGCTCACGTTAGCATATTGCGCACATTTGTAACATAACTGACGTAAGTTTGGTACACGATAATTGCTAACATTAGCGACAGGGCTCTTGTACGCTACCTCAAACATAACATTTTGAGCGTTAGCAACATAGCTAACTACAATTTCGTCGCTTACTTTGGCAAAACAGCTCAAGTTAGCTATATTCCTCACATTTTTTGTTCTTGTTGTTGTTCGTCTTGACTTTGATCTTATTGACAGACGGGTGGACATTAAAACGCTTCAGTTGAGGTTAACATTTATTTTCGAGAACGCAATGTTTGAACATAAAGGGTTGGGTATTATTTACAAAGAGAGCAGGAAAGCGTAATGGCTCAGCTATGGATCGAAGTGAGTTACAAACTCATCATACCGGAAGGTACGGCCACAATCATCGGCAATCCTGATACTACGCTAACGTATGAAAAATTACGTACGTTTCCCAAACGGGAACCTGTACAATCGAAAACACTTCTATTTACAATTCAGGCAAATGAATTCTTTCACATTGTAACGCATCGAACGCAATAGAAACTAATCGGCTGGAAATTTGAAAAAGTCAAACCGCCTTGTAAATGACGAGATTTTGCAATTTTCTTTGGTGGAAACGTTTGAGGACTAGTTCAATCCGATGAGACAAAATGACTAAATTGGCACTTGGAGCGGAACCGTGCCTCAAAATAAGTTGGCGAACATTTAGGGTGGAAAAATTATGCGCCTCTAATATGCAATGGTTGATTGGGATGCATTTTGTTTGAAAATCGCACAATGAAATGTTCCAGACTGAAAACCGTTGGAGAATCGGTGGGAGGAAATACATTTTGAAACAATCTCCAAAGGCGTCCGAGCCGTGAAAAATCGTAATATCCACCAATTGACGAATCGAAAAATTTGACGATTGGAAGGATCTTAGAATTTCTAACGATAATTTTGGATAATCACGATTCCTGAATTTTGAGTCTCAGCTGCTGCATTGGCAAGCATAGGATGCGAATTTTCGAACAACTCTGGGAAAACAGGAAAATCCCATTTTCCCATACAAAAGGTGGATTACAACTTTTCGACTCCGACTGCCACGAACAAAACGTACAGGCGTTTATCACATCGCCGCTGGAATACATTGACTTAAATGGGAACAATATTAAACAGAAGAACTATTCAGACGACGTTATTGTACATAAATTAACACTGTACAGAGGTAACTCGACCCTTAATTCCAATGAGCGGGAATCTGCTATCAGCTCGAGGGCGCCTTGAGGGTAGACTGCTGCTGCGACATGTTGTTATTCAGGTCCCCCGATCCTATGCTTCGCACAGGCGCTTGAGGCAGCGAAGGTGACTGTAAAAGCAAAAACAAAATTAATTTTATTAGTTTAAAAAAATGTGTACGAGTGTTGCGGGTAACATTGATTGTTAAACAGTTGTTGTTGTTGTTGTTGTAGTTGTTGCTGTTGTTATTTAATTATTATCTTTGTTGTGCTGCTGTTGTGGTTATTGCCAATGTTTGTCCCTGTTGTTCCTTAGGTTATTATTGTTATTCACTTAGGTGTTGTCGTTGTTGTTGTTGCTGTTGTCAATATCGTTGTTGTTGTTGTTTTGTTTACTCCAGTTGTTCTTGTTATTTTTTCGTTATTATTGGTGAGCTGTGGTTAAGGATGTGGCAATGTTATTGTTCTTGTTGTCCCTGCTGTTCCTGAGGTTGTTATTGTTATTCGTTTAGTTGTTGTTGCTGTTGTCCATATTTTTGTTGCTGCTGCTGCTGCTGTTGTTGTTGTTCATTCTAGTTGTTCTTCTTATCTTTGTTGTGCTGCGGTTGTGGTTATTTTCAATGGTATTGTTCTTGTTGTAACTGTTGTTCCTAAGGTTGTTATTGTATTCATTTATTTGTTGTATTAGCTGTTGCCAATATTTTTTTTGCTGTTGTTGTTGATGGTGTTGTTGTTGTTCATTCCAGTTTTTCTTGTCATTTTGTTGTTATTATTGGTACGCTGTGGTTATGGATATTGTCAAAGTTATTGATCTTGTTGTGATGATTGTTATTCATTTTGTTGCTACTGCAGTTGTTCTTGTTATCATTTTGTTGTTGTTATTCATTTAGTTGTTGTTGTTGTACTTGTTCTTGTTATCATTTTGTTGTTCATTTTGTTGTTATTGTTTTTTATTGTTATTCATTTTGTTGTTGTTGTCGGCGTCACCGGCTTTGTTGTTGTTATGCCATTAATAAATAAAAACCAAAAGTATGCATGAAATCCATGGATTTACAAACTTACTGGTATCTGGCCGTTGGCTTGCCGTTTCAATTGAGCCAGCTGATTTGGGTTGTAGGCCATATTGGCGAAAACTAGCCGCTCTTCATAGTCGTATTCGCACAGGATTTTGTTGTCGCAGAGGTAAAATCGGTCGCCGACGCAGAACCTGGAACGGAAAATCAATTTTTGAGGGAATCTATGACGGCAATTGAGGACTTTTTTATGGAAATCCGCTGTAATTTAATTGGCTCTTCTTTCCAAGTATACCATTTGGTAAACCAATCGGTGAATCGATTGATCCGAAGAGAAAATCGACGATTTTAAAGGATCATTCGGCCACTCCTGGTTGTACAGTGTTGCAGTATACCTGACCATCTCGAATTCGGTAACATCCTATTCCTTTCGGTCTATAACACTTTTCGGAAGCGCCACGCAATCTAACGGAGTGGGCCAAGCAGTTGAACATTTTTCATTCGCTCCCGGCCAGAAATATTCTCACTGTGTAATCAGCCTTATTGCGACCCTGGCACCCTCTTCTATCCAATCCTCATCCCTCTGAGAGCCTTATTTATTTTTACTTTTTTCCGACCCGGGGGCTCCCCGAATTTTTCATATATTTTTTACGCCCCTACTCCGCAAGAGTATATTTCGCTAGACGTGCAAGTGTGCACTGCATTAGGAATTCCATTTTGTAAGCAGGTTGTCAGCCCGTAAAGTGGGGTTGGTTCCTGATCCGGGGAGTGGGGTCACTTTTCCCATTTTCGCCCGTCGGACGGCGCGCGGGGACTTTTTTATTCGGACAAGTACGACGATCCCGAGGGAGGGTAACGTATTCGATTGTATTCGCATAAAACATCGGTTAAGAAGTAATGAATTGATGCTCAATTCGAAAAATCATTTTCTTTTCTGTTACTCGCTCGACTTGAATTTCACTTTTTTCTTTCCTTATAACGATGTCGCCTCGACAGGACTCCTTTTCCAATCTCAGCTCCCCACTCCCCCACATGTCGGCAAAACTCCATAACGATCCCGGAGAAAAGCTCGCAGGACGGAAAAGTCTTGAGCAACGGCCATCTCCTATTGGACCCGAAGCACTAAAGATTTGCGATTTGGAGAGGAAAAGGGGAAAAAGTAAAAGAGCCGAGTTCGAAAGAGCGAAAAACGTACATGGGTGTAATAAGGATGAAATGCCAGTTATATCCTTCGTTTTCCCCATCCGTCGACTTTCGTCCTTTTTTTTCGGGGGAGGTTACGTTTCGTCGCTAGGTTGCCACGTATCCTTCGCATGGGGCGGGTCTTATCCGTGGATAGATGGGACAGCTACGTAATTGTTTTGTTTACAGAGATAGGAGGAGTCGCTGTAGAATTTATATAAGACGGCCGTCTCCTAAGGTCTTCGGAAAATAGGATATCGCACTTCTGCGAAGTCTTAGCGAAGCCTTGCTCCCTATGAGGTTCGGCTTTCCTAAGTGATTCCCGCGCAAAAGTCCGATTGCTTCGGATCGATTGCTCCGCGACGGATACAATAAAATGCGAACTCCGTAAATAATTGCCCGACTCTAAATTGCTCACTATATCCAGGTTGGTCACTTGAAGAGTTATAAGGTCCTTCAATTCCAGCGCTTTTTGACTTTAGGTTCTTTCGGTCCAAAAAGTTTTTTTTTCGAGTGACAAATTGGCAAGAATTGGAGAACAGACTAAATAGTTCTTTCGTTATTTCGTTTTTTTCCCGTTCGTTCCTCTGTACTTTCGTTCTTCGGTTCCTTTTGAACAGAAAAAAAGTTCTTTCGTCCTTTTATTCGTTCGTTCTTTTGTTCATTCGTCCCTTCATTATTTTGTTAGTTTGGTCTTTCGTTCGTTCGTTCCTAGGTGCATTAAATGCAACAAATTTTGTCCTTTCGTTTTTCCTTGTTGGCTCTTTAACAGGAAAAAAGTTCATTCGTTCTTTCATCCCTTCGTTGTTGACTTTTTGGTTCTTTTGTTCTTTCGTTCTATTGTTCCTTCGTTCTTTCGTTCAATAGTCCGGGTATGCTGGTCTTGAAGAGTGAAAAAAGTTCATTCGTTCATGCGTTCTTTTGCTTTTTCACTCTTTTATTCTTTCTTTCGTTCTTCTGTCGCTCCGTACTTACGTTCCTTTGTTCCTTAGTTCAATAGTCCGCGTATGTTGTATTGGAAATTTATAAGGAAAAATTACCAAAAACCGTTTTTTTAAGCAGAAACAATTTTTAATTAACCACAGGTCAGGACACGAGAGCAGTCGACCAAGTACAAAAGTTGTTTACCAGCAAAAATATCTACTCAACACAAGACTCGGGGAAGCTGCTATGATCACTAGCAGCGCTCCTAGCGGCGAACGAGGAATTATCAAAATATCCAATATGTTGGTCTTGAACAGTTAAAAAAGTTCATCCGTTCTTTGATTATTTCGTTCGTTCGTCACTTAGTTCTCTTGTTCTTTCGTCCCTTCGTTTTTTGCTCTTCGGTTCTTTGGTTGCTTACTACCGGGAAAAAATTCATTCGTTCTTTTGTTCTTTCCTCATTTCGACGGTCCCACAGCAACACCCCATATCGTCATTTTTGCCAAAAATGAGTTATGCATATGGTTGGAAAGCTCTCTCCAGCACGGATTCAATGAAATTTGAAGTTCGATCGCAATCCCAATAGGATGTGCGCAATTCAAGTATTAGATAACAACCTGTATCTTCATTGTGTTGGAAACGAGCTGTTTTTTCAGCTATTTGGCATCTTTTACCGTTTCAGACGAGGTGGCCTCGCATGTGCTTCAAATTTTACCACAAGAGCGATTTTATTAGACAGCTTTTATACTATTTTTTAAAGTTTTTTCCATCCTTGACAACCAGGGTTTTGGCTTTCCTGAAAAGTTACCAAAATGACGATATGGGGTGTTGCTGTGGGACCGTCGATTTGGTTCTTCGTTCACGAGTCCGGGTATGTTGATATTGAACAAGTTTTTTCGTTCATACGTTCATTTGTTATTTTTTCGTTCGGTCGTTCCTCTGTTCTTTGATTATTTCGTTCTTCTGTCCCTTCGTTTCTTCGCTGGTTGCTTCTTTGGTTCCTTCGTTTTACTGTTCTTTGGTTCTTTCGTACTTTGGTTTGTACCCTCTTTGGTTCTTTCGTGAAAATGTTCTTTCGCTCGTACGCTGATCTTGACCCACAGAAACCAGGTACTGCGATATAGGGGTTTTCACGGCCCCATTGTCTTGAGTTGAGGTCGACAAAGTTACCTGATAGGTATCTAAGTACAATGTTCATGCTGAGGAAGGGTTGAAAACGGTTTTTCATCTCGAAAACAAGTGAAATCAGTTTTTGGGAATTGAAAAAAAAAAAAACTGTTTTAGGTGTTAAATTTCAACGAATCAATTTATTTAGATTTTTACATAAAACGGTGCTGTATAGAACCGAAAAATGCAAAAAGATGAAAATTGACCAAAAATGGACTTCTACCCTTTCAAAATGTCAGGATTCAAGTGGAAAAACGCAATTCGGATCCTAGGAGCCCCCCACCCCACCACGCACCAGCCTCACTGCGGCAACACTGGGCGAAATGCGTCGCCCCGGTCAGTCCCACCTTAGGAAGTCACGTGATCGGGCGAAATTTTAATATTCCCAGCCATCCCCTTTCTTTTCAATAGGGGAGGCCCTCGTATATTTCGAGTTTCCCTTCGGCCGTTTCTCACTCGATCCTACAAGACGCGTAGGATCCGTGCGCCTTATCTGAAAAAAGCAATCAACTCTTACCCTTTTTCCCTTTCCGGTGGAAGAGAGTGGGAAAATCTAATATGACGAGCAACAAATCATTCAATAGATGTAATATCGGCTGAGGAATCTATTGCAATTTCGTTACCTCCTTTCGACAGTAGAGGAACAATAATTTGATTATGGGATCATGAGGAGTTTTCACTCGAAGGAAATCAATAACTTTGGAGTATTTGGTATTGTATTTGATGATCCCCATCCGCATTCTCAAAAAAACTGCATAAAAAAGCCTGACAACAAAGTGAAAATCAATACGATTCTCTCAATATCCCTCGATAAACAAGAGCGATTTGAGAATTCGGGGGATTTTTGTAAAAAATTCACCTTCCCGATCGCCGGTTGTTGTGCGACTGTAAACTTAAACTTGGAAAGCTCGCCGAAAGCCTCGAGCAGTTAGCTTTTTTCGATTTCCCGAGTTGAAAACCTCGAAGTTGATTTCCCAATTGGTCGAAAACGAATCAAATTTTTTTCTTGTCATTTCCGCCGCCAGGGCGGGCTTTTCTCGAGGGATTTTCGCACGAGCCCGATATTCGGAGGGGGTCAAAAGTCTCGAACCGATTGAGTTTATGGAAACGCTTTTAATTACAGCCTTTGTTTGCCAGAAGAAGGAGCCGTGGGGAATGTAAAAACAGCCCCAGTATTGGCCCCATTGTAGCCGAAACGAAAACTCGTAATCATTCCGCCGGTTTGTTGATTGGAAATCCACCCCCCCCCCCCCCCCGATCGGGGTAGAAGTTGGACGAACGCCTTTGGAAAACCTCGTTCCACCAATTGGCTCGGAAACCGATTCCTTCTCGGGTATCGGGGGTGGAAAATTTTCGAAAAACTTTCCCCTAATGGATTTAAAGGGTTGTTGGACTATTCGGAATTTTTTCGCGAGCTACGAGGGCGAGAAAATGGTGACTGCTTTTTATAATCCGAAAATGCGGCGTTATTTTGACAAATTTCAGAAATTTAATCGTGAATTTTTCGAGATTTTTGACCTAAACACCCTTAAAAGCGGTCAAAATATGATCAAATTGTGTCACAATTTTACGTTTCAAAATCTACGCACCACTGGTTTTTATAATTCAGTACCTAACTAGAGTGTGGGAAAATAGGTTCTTCAAAATGTACCTACTTTAGGCAACATTGTGCTTGAAATGTGATACTAGCGCCCCTAGCGTATACTGTCTGTTTTTCCAACGCTCTGTTGCTCTCTGTTCTTCTACTCTCCCTGTTCACGTAGGTGCTGCTCTCTGTTATATTTCCGGAATAAAAATTTTATTCCAAAAGTATAATACAGAGCAGCATTATTATTCAGTATTTAATAAAAATTTTTACAAAGATTTTTATAATAATTTCAATAAAAATTGAATACAGAGCAGCATTATTATTCAGTATTAAATACTGAAAAAGTCTTTCTTTCGTTCGGTACACAAAATTTGCATTTTGACATTTTTGATCGTTGTAGGCACCAAATTGGACGAAATAAAATTGCTATGGTGCAGAAAATCACGTATCGAAAAATTCAAGTGTGTGTATACATACAGAATATGTCGGCTTATATTGGCTTCTTTTCAGGAGAGACGAAAAACCAGTTTTTTCGTTCTCCCATAGCATGTAAATCATGTTTTATGGATTAATTATGTTCCTCACATCCTCGAATATCATGCTGAATGTATTTTCTCTCCAAAAGTGAATATGCCCAACCATTGGTGACGATGTGGCGTATAACGTAAATAAATTTGTTTTAATTTTTTCGTCTTAGATTTCTTTTCTAAACGCGTGGAATTTTTACACCATAGAATATTTTATTTGACTGAAGAACAACAAGATTCTTTCTTCTTCTTCTTCCGTTTAATCGGTGAAGAAGAATTAGGATGTTTAATGCGATTGTTTTTTCTTTGTTTCGTCATTGCCGTGGATGCCATAAGCTCGACGGAAATTCCCCAATTTCGCGCCAACGTACGATTTGGCGGATTTTTTCCCTCCTTCATTTCACCGCTCGAATTCGCAGTTAACAGGTTCGACAATGTGTTTATACGTAGTCGAGCTAAGTCGAAACGGCCATCGAGGGGTGAGACCGGCCTTGCGTACGTAATGAGGGAAAAGGCCTCAGCTATGGAAGCGAATTGAAGATAGCCGGACACCTACACCCGTCCGACCCCCCAGGCACTCGCACGCCTTTTTCTCATCCCCGGACGGAGCGCGCCACCGCCAAGGCATCCGAGTGTCCTCAGTGATTTCCCCGGAGGACGGTAAAACCCTGCGAAAAAGGGCTTTTCTCTTTTTCCCGGTCATGTTTAATATCACTTTTGTCAGTCCTCAGATATTCTTATTCGTCGAGAAACAATCTCCTTCAACGCTGAAATATACATGCGCCCTCCTCCTTCGTCCCCCCGGATCCACGGCCATCTCGATCTCATCCGGGCCGACCCCTACGTCTTTCGAGCGGCCTCTTCTGTTCCCCGATTCCATTCGCCGGCCGTGGTCCTCGTGAGCTGTCCTTGCCCCGCGCGCGTTCACACGCAATTCGCACGATCCGAATTCGGCCGGGGCGAATTTTGCCGAAACTATTAGAGATTATGATAACGGGTGGCGGCACCTGTTATCATACATCGCACATTGTGCCGATAATTGGAATTTCGGATCGAATCTACAAAATCCAGACATTCTTCTATTGAAAGAGTCAAATCTTACTGGATGAAAAAATACATTCAAGCCAGCTGCGTGCAAGGAAAAATCGAGAAAATCCGAGCAGAAAAAGTCACCTTCCTCATCCTGAACGTGAAATTGACCCTGTAACAGATCCTGATCCTTAGCCTCATTCTGATCGTGATCCTGTCATGATGATGACCCTGGTAGGTATTGAACCTGATCCTTAACCGCATCCTGATCCTAACCGTGACCCTGCTCCTGGATATGATCCTGATTCTAACCCTGATATTTAACCTCGTCCTGATCGTGAACCTGTCAAGGTGATGAACTTGGTACTGAACCTGACCTTACCAGCATCCTGATCCTAACTGTGACCCTGATCCTGGATATGATCCTGATTCTAACCCTGATCTTTAACCTCGTCCTTATCACGATCCTGTCAAAGTGATGATCCTGGTGCTGAACCTGATCCTTACCCGCATCCTGATCCTAACTGTGACCCTGATCCTGGATATGATCCTAATTCTGACCCTGATCCTTACCCGCATTCAGATCCTGACCCTGATCGTTACTCGCATTCTGATCCTAACTCTTAACCTGGTCCTTACCTACATCCTGATCCTAACTGAGACCCTGATCCTGGATATGATCCTGATTCTGACCCTGATCTTTAACCTCGTCCTTATCTCGATCCTGTCAGAGTGATGAACCTGGTACTGAACCTGATCCTTACCCACATCCTGATCCTAACTGTGACCCTGATCCTGGATATGATCCTGATTCTGACCCTGATCCTTACCCCCATCCCGATTTTAATCCTGTCTTGAAGATGGTGGTGGTTCTAGTTGTAGACTTGATCCTAAGTCAGACCCTAATCCTGATCCTAACCGTGACGCTGATCCTAGATATGATCCTGATTCTGAACCCTGATACTTGCTTTTATCCTGACCGTGATCCGGCCAAAGTAATGAACCTGGTTCTACCTGATACTTACCCCCATCCTGACTGTGGTCGTGTACCAAATCCTGTAGTCCTGTGGACAATGATCCTAGTACATAACCTGATCCTTACCCCCACCTTGATTGTAATCCTGTCATGATAGTGGTCCAGGTTCTAGACCTGATCCTAACTCAGACCCTTATCCTGACGATGATCCTGACCCTGATCCTTACCCTCATCCATCTCTTATGTCTGGCTCTGACGATTATCCTGATCCTGAAATTGATCCTTTCCCTCATCCTGATCGTCATCCTCGCAACCATCCTGATCCTGAAGCGGATCTAAAACCTAACCCTTTCCCTGCCGTTAATCCCTGAACCTGATCAATTTGTTATTCGTACCCAGTGCATATCTTATGCATCTGATTTTCACCGCAGTCAATAACCGGTTCAAACTGGTAACTTTGGTGTTAAAAAAAGGGATTTTTTCGGATTTTTTTGGGAAATTGGAAGAAAATTGGAGTTGAATAGACGAACGGACTTTGAAGAAGCGTTATCGTCGACATGTAAAGTCGTAAACATCGGCCGTAACAGAATAACAAAGGGATTTCACTTCAAACGACCAGCATATCAAAAAACGCTGCTAAGTAGATCAGTGGCATGTGCAGATTAGTTTTTGCTATGTCCGAAGAACTCTGCAAATTTTGCACAGGGGTTCATTTTTCGATTGCAAAGACAAACCTTACGATATATCGGTACTCCTTAAACACAGAATTTAGCTGTTATTATTCTATAATTTCAGTATCAATTTGTATTTTAGATGGGTTATTTAGAAAAACGTTTTTTCAACCAGGCAAAAAATAATCATCCTCTTCGCTTGATAAATACTTACTTACCTATCCATTTTTTCAACGCAGCTGATCGTTCAATTCCGTTAAATTTACCATTTAATCTATTCTTGATCACCTTCATAATTAACTGAATAATAATAATTATTAAATTCTCTGAATAATGAAATTAAAAATGCCTCATGCCTCAGACTGACTGACTGCCTGACTCGCTCTCATGTTGCCAAGCGCAACTGGTCGAAGTGTGAGTGCGTCACCTTGTTGGTGTAATAGGCTAGTAGTCGTAAGTAGATCAATCAACCGTATCTAAGAGCCGAGGCCAAATTCTCAAGTTTTTCCAATTTTTGTTTTGCTGATTTGTGTAATGCGACCGAATTCTTTAAATTGAAGATATCGGGAGGACAGAAGTTTTTGTGGGGATTCCAACGAGTGGAAAACGAATTTTGTGGCTCGAGTAGTTTTCGAGTAATTAAGAATTGGGGAAATTTAAAAAAACTCAAAACTGCTTCACTAAAACTGCAATAACTCCTAAACGGTTGAAGCTACTGGCGTGGCGATGGTCTCATTCGATTCAGCATAGAAAAATCTATAGAAAATGATGCCTCACATGCCTATGTTGCAAATTTCCTTAAAAAGACGAATTTTTTACCACTTCAACAGCTGTTTTACTGGCCTTAAAATTAAGGTAGGGTTCTGCCGAGACGTTAGGACCAACTAGATACGGAACTTGATTTTTGGTAAAAATTTCAAAATTTTTCGATAACTCCTTCCCCCTTAAAAACCCCGGACGGCGGACGGCGTACGGCGTACGGCGTACGGCGGACGGACAAAAAATTTTTATTGCAGATTCGGATTCTACACCCCTTGAAACGTAAACCAACAAATTTTCAGGGGGTGTTAAAAATTTTTTTTTCCTGAACGATTACAAAGGTTCATTTCTTTAGAAAAATGAACCAAAAAATCATCTCAGACGCCGTTTCGAAAATCTCGCCCGACACCTGACAGCCTACGCCGGTGTTTTTTCGGAGGAATTCGTTCACATGTGAATCCGCCCTTTTCGTTTCTCGATTTGCCTGGAACGACGATTCTCTTTGCTTTTTCGTTTTTATACTGACACGAGGCCGGGCCATGTTTCCTCAACCAAAGCCATGGTAAATCCCGAACAAGAAGGAAATGGGACGGGGCTCCTTTTGGTAGCAGTCCCTTCAAATTGAAAACAGGGGCAGTTCGACACCCGATATCCTTACATTACAGCGCGCACTGTAGTCGTTTTGCCTCATGTTCCCCGTTTCCCAACATATCGGAAAAGGCACTCTCGACGTGAAATTGGAACAGAAGCTTCGAGTGCTCTCCTAAAATTTGATTTTCAGTCAATCTCCCAAGCTTGGCTTATTCGGATATTGTTTTCCTCCGGTTTCTCAATTCGTGAAAATCGGACAGCCCTTCGAGCGAAAAGATTGGATTGTAAGGCGTGGACAGCGAATAAGTTCAAAGAGCTTCAAAAGTGAAGTTCCGGGCGATTGTCCGATTAACGAAGCTGTCCCGGGCGTGCCCTGCCGCCCTCCGAGCGTCGGAACTGCTTCGCGGAATCGAAACAGTCGAATGTGTCGATCCCAAGCCAACTGTTTTTCAAATTTCTAGAGCTGAAATGTTCGTCTCGGCAAGACCTATCGCCCTGTTTACCCGGAATTCGAATTACTCACAGTAGGTACTTCAGATATGAGAGCACTCTTAGTGTTTTCTATTTTATTTTTTCCTGGCCACAATAATGATCCGATTTGAGCGTTCTTGGTCTTAAAATCTTTGTTTTACCTTGCAGAATACGAGAATATTTTTATATTCTGATAACATAACGAAGGTATTTTGATTTTATTTGAGTTTTAAACTTTGCTTAAAGTTTCTTGAGATTTTTTATCCAAACAGCCTCCAGAGTGGTCAAAATATGGTCAAATTGCGTCAAAAATTTACCTCAAAGTCATACAGCAAAATATGGACGTATTGTGTGTGATCTACCCACCACTGGTTGATGTTCGATGAGTTTTGAACCTCCATCCTCGCAATAAACGTTCCTGCGCCGCAGCATTTCGACGGAACTCGTATATCAATGCACTGTTGCTAACTGATAAGATTATCGAGCAACGTATCAAAAAGGCTTTGCTGACTTCTTCCAAGTAATCAGCTGTCAGGTACCGGCAACGGCCGCCAGGTGTCGCATCGCCTCCAAACTCAGCCGGACTGTAAAGGCGAAAGAATCGTCCGCCGAGTGTGGAGGCGATGCGACATCTGGAGGCAGCTGGCGCTACTAAACTCCCGGCCACCCGTATCTCGGAAGAAGTTAATCACGGCGAAGCTTTTCTATAACGCTGCTCGACGGTAAATCTTATCAGTTAGCCGCGGTTCGAAACCGGATCGCTGAGCGGTGCATATTATATTGATATACGAGTTCCGTCGACAAGCTGCGGCTCGGGAACGTTTATTACGAGGGGAAGTTGAAAACTCATTGATCGAGCAAGTGACACCGAGTATGGGGAAAGTGTAGTGGCATAGCCATGTGCCACATGACGCTACTAATTACCACGGTTTTGACGTGGTTAGACTCGAGCGGATCAACGTGGCCGTCCCCCTCGCAAGGGTAGCAACCGAAGGATCTCCCGGGGGTGGGGGAGGGGGGTTGGCTTTTAATTAAAGAGACTTCGGATTACGTAGCCTTTTAGTCCGTTGATGAGTAATGGGCTCGTCAAGACCGGCGTGTCGGAGTCGCTCTCGTGCAAGGATATGCGATCGTGGGGTGTCTGGGCCAGACTTGACGTGATGGGGTTTGCCTTCGATAATAATTCATCGTGAAATTCGGCCACGGGACGTTTCTAATTTGGTAAGATCCCCCGCACGGCTAACGAGCTGCAAATAAACGGAAATCTGAATTCTGCGAAGCCGTCCACGGGAAAATAGTAAGAAATCTAATGCCATGCTGATTTGACTTTTTGCTGATAAGATATTTGCTCAGTTTTAGGTTCGGTTTTTGTTCTTGTTGTTGTTATTGTTGTTTATGTTGTTGTTGTTGTTGTTGAGTCTTCTTCATGGCAGTGATAGCATGATATTGTCATTTTGACATTTTTTGCTCATGAAATATTTGCTCAGTTTTAGGCTCGGTTTTTGTTTGTTGTTGTTGTTGTTGTTGTTTTATCTTCTTTGTGGCACTGATTGCATGATCTTGTCATTTTGAGATTTTTTGCTGATAAGATATTTGCTCAGTTTTAGGATCGGGTTTTGCTCCTGTTGATGTCGTTGTTGTTATTATTTTTGTTGTTGTTGAATCTTCCCCACCTGATCCCCACCTTGTCATTTTGAGATTTTTTGCTCATGAAATATTTGCTCAGTTTTAGGCTCGGCTTCAGTTCTTGTTGTTGTTTTTCTGCTGCAGTTTTTTTTGTTGTTATTGTTGTTGAATATTTTTTGTGGCCCTGATTGCATAATCTTGTCATTTCGAGATTTTTGCTGATTGGATATTTGCTCAGTTTTAGGCTCGGTTTTGTTCTAGTTGATGGTGTTGTTGTTGTTATTGTTGTTGAAGCTGTTTGTGGCAATGATTGCTTAATCTTGTCATTTTGAGATTTTTGCTGATTGGATATTTGCTCAGTTTTAGGCTCGGGTTTTGTTGTTGTTGTTGTTGTTATTGCGGCTTTTTTTGTTGTTGTTGAATCTTTTTTGTGGAAATGATTGCATAATCTTGTTATTTTGAGATTTTCGTTACTTGGATATTTCTGTTTTAGGCTCGGTTTTGTTGTTGTTGTTGTTTTATCTCCTTGGCGGCACTGATGCATAATCTTGTGATTTTGAGATTTAGTGCTGATTAGGTATATATTTGCTCAGTTTTACGCTCGGTTTCGTTCTGATTCTTGTTTTTGTTGTGTCGTTGTTGTTGTTGTTGTTGTTGTTGACTCTCTTGGTGGCACTGATTCCATAGTCTCACATTTTGAGGTTTTCAGCTCATTTTTTTCAGCTCGGTTCTTGTTCTTGTTAATGTCGTTGTTGTTATGTTGTTGTTCTTCTTGAATTTTCTTGGCGGCATGCTCTTGTCATTTGAGACTTCTTGCTGATGAGATAATTGCTCAGTTTTAGGCTCGGTTTTTGTTGTTGTTGTTTTGTTGTTGAGCGCACGACTGTGACTACTGCGTGCACCACCAGTTTCCTACTACTCGACCAATAAGAGTCAAAATGCAGCCGACTGACGCCTAACGTTAATTGTGATGTCACGACTTCGGAATTCGTACATCCCATCACTCCGCTGACGGATGAAAGTACCAAGTGTAACCAACGCTTCGGTGGATTGCAGGTTAATGAAAAAGAGCCTGACGAAGCGTGGCGAAGCCTTAGTAGCGTCTTTCCAAGGTACACAACAGACATTGGCTTCCAGTAAATTGACGCGAGGACGTAGGTACCTATGGCAAGGTAGATGGCGGAGGGGGTGGGGAGGGGTCAACCGGATAAAAAGAAAACGAACCAAGTTTGGAAACAAATAATTGGCCTTGGGAAACGATGACAGTAACTTGCCGTGAAAGAGGAAGGCCTTTTTCTCTGTTCTCGGAGACTCCATCGGGTACAACCCTATCGCACTAACCTCATCTTGGGCCTTCTACCCATCCCAATTCCACCTTTCCGAGTAAAGTGAATGAAGGGATCCTCCCTGCTCTTCGTGATCGTGGACAATATGAGGTTTTGTAAGTCCGTGAGCGAAGGAGAGGGAAGAGCGGCCGGCCGGCGGGAGCGCCAAGGATAGCGACTCGCCCTTTGCCAACTCCCGTCCTATCCTGCACAATTCCTTTTTATTGGACGTCTCCAATTCCTCAATTAATTGCCCTTCTAGGCGGAACAATCAAGTCCGGGATGGGGCATTACCCGCGGCAATAAGGCCGCCTCCTCTCACCGCCGTCATCCTGACGAGCCCTATCCCTTGGAGGCTGAGGTGATGCTAAAGTTCGCCAAAACGTGCACGCACACGCGTTAGGAATGGACGAGGGAGCGAAAATGGATTTATGAAAATGGCGAACTAGTTTTCATAATTATCTTGTCACGAAGTTATCGAATGTGGGAGTCGTTTAGGTCGAGGAATGTTACCAATCGAAAATTT
This sequence comes from Nesidiocoris tenuis, assembly GCA_036186465.1. Classification (NCBI taxonomy): domain Eukaryota; kingdom Metazoa; phylum Arthropoda; class Insecta; order Hemiptera; family Miridae; genus Nesidiocoris; species Nesidiocoris tenuis. The sequence continues at coordinate 8,276,897 of AP028915.1, read as the reverse complement.
TTGAAAAAATCCACAAAAATCGCAACATTGGTCTCAAGGTCGGTTTGGTCGAAATTTGGTAAGCGCAAAAAAATGTTTTCACCGAAACTGAAAAAAACCTTGAACAAGCCATTAAATCAAAATTTCAATCTACACCCTTGGTCAAACGTTTAGAATAAAAATACCATGTACTTTTGGTGCAGCACCTGCGCATCAATACCATCATTTTGAGGTGCAATATGATAAGCTTTGGTTCAGCCGCTTAGGCGGTATGATGCGATGTATAATGCGATAAATGGCGCAACGTATGATGCGATGCGTGATGTGATGTATGATGCGATGCATGATGAGATGAATGATGTAATACACCTTGCAATGATTGATGTAACGAATGATGTACACAATGAATGATGTTATGTACGATGTGATGAATGATGCACAAATGTCTGATGCAATGTGTCATGTGATAGTGACTCAATGGATGATGAGATGAATGATGCGATGCCTGTTGTGGTGCACGATGTGATGAATGTTGTATGATACAAGCTGTGATGTGAAGTATGAGGCAAAGAATGATGAGATTGGTGATGTGATGTAAGCTGTGATATAAGATGAGATGCATCATGCGATGTACGTTGCAATGTATGATGTGATGAACAATGTAATGTTTAATGCGATGAATGATGCAATGTACGGTGCATTGCATGATGCGATGTACGATGAGAATTATGATGCGATGGATGATGAGGTGTGCGTTGTTATGTATGATGCAATGCTTGATGAGAAGTATGATGCGATGTATCATGCGGAATGTGACATGATGTATTATGCAATGCAGGATGCGATGTATGATGCAATGCGAGATGCGATGCATTATGCAATGCAAGATGCGATGAATGGTGTAATGCTTGATGCGATGTATGATGTATAGTATGATGTGATGTAAGTTGTGATACAAGATGTGATGTATGATGCGATGAACTATGAGAAGTATGATGCGTTGAATGATGTGATGTATAATGCACTGTATGATGCGATGTACAATGTAATGTATGGTGTTATAAATTAATATGTGATACATCATGCAATGCATGATGCGATGCACGATGCGATGCATGAGGTATTGTATAATGTGATTTATGATGTGATGTAAGTTGTGATATAAGATGTGATGTATGATGCGATGTACTATGAGAAGTATGATGCGTTGAATAATGTGATGTTTAAATTAATACTGTGATATATCATGCGATGCATGATGCAATGCACGATACAATGCACGATGTGATGCATGATGACAACATTTTTTTGAAAACACGTTTTCGTTGACTTCCAAGCCCGGTTTTCGCGGTTCAACGATCATATGGCACAATTAACCGATTTTTCGTCGGATATCCTACACCAAGATGTCGCAACTTGTAGCCGAGGCGCGACTGGCGCGTTGATTTCGACAACTCTACGGGACAGCAACGGGCAACAAACTCTCGGGCAAAAAGATTCGAGCTTTCCTCGCTGATTAAATTTTTTCTCCCCGACATTTCAGCCTCGGTAGCGGTCATCTTCAATCTCATTAGTGGAAAACTCTCTCGGTGAATGTCGCCCCTGATGAGAGCGTAACAGTTTCAAGCCGTTCTGGAACACTGATCAGGGCCAGTGCTGCCAGGTGATTCAGCTAGAAATCCCCTACGGGAGAATAAAAAATTCCCTTTTCCCTTCGAAAATTCGAATTTAATGAAAAATTCGCCTTGCGCGTATTTGATGTGAATAAAGCGAAGAGACGGAAATTCCGGAGAGTGTTTGTGTGGGTTACCGATTCACCAAGAAAATTTCTGCTTAACTTACTTCACCAAAAATTCAATTTATTCCTTACCGGTGGTTGCATTGTTGGCAGGCGAAACATTCTAGGTGATAGACGTTGGTCCTCGCTCGCATCACCATCTCGAAGGCAGGTATGATTTTTGAACAAGCAGAACAGTATCCTGTGCTGCCAAACAGTCTGGAAACGGTGAAGGATCGATTTAAATCACAAAAAAATTAACACTTAACAAAAAAAGTTAAAAAGTTGCATGAAACAAATCGAATGAATAGGCAAATGAATTACAGAACAAAGAAAGTAGACCATGAAAAAAATATTGAAAAATGAATGATAAAGGTAAATTAAAAGAAAATATACAATTCTAAACATAAAAAATAAGTTTTGCTGAACTATCCAATACAATTTTACACGAATGAAATTAATTTAATGTATTATCACGTTTTTTTTTTTTTTTTAATTTAATGTTAAACTTACCTAAGGTAATCTCTCCTACATAATATAAGGTTGGCTTTGGTGTAGAGCGTTGAACCGACCTCTCCCAACCGGCAATCGCAGCAGCCGCATTTGAGGCAGTCTTCGTGCCAGTAGAGGTCCAGGGCTTTCAACATGTATCTGTTTCGAACAAAAAATTAACTAAATTAGATATCGAGGTGGCATTCGGGGAATAATGGATAATCGATGATTGATGAACCCACCCTGAGTGAAACAATGAAAATCAAAACTTGAAATTGCAAAATTTAAGACCATCTGTAAACTTAAGGGAGAAAACGGCTGAATCGTGTTTTTTCTGCCGAACTTTTTGACATGCTGCCATCATAATACCAATCTCAATCCCTCCGGACGGAAGTAAACTGATTTACCCGGCAAAGCATCAGCCCAGCAGTGAATCCGGGGAAAGAACCGGTAACAAAAGACTCGGGGATGAGCATCAGCCCAAGTGGTGCGGGATCCATTCAATCCGAAGCCAATCCGGCCGATTGTGTCCGCCCCTGGAGAGCGCCATCCTTTCTATGGACTCATTGGCGTCCACTTTTTCAAGACAGTGTGTCATGTTTATTTATCCGGCGGCCTTTTCCCTCTCCTTTCTCCACCTGTCGAGCCGGAATCTTCCGTCTTCTTCGGCCCTGATTATGTTTCCACTCTCGGCGATGGACTGATGCTCTTGGGGAATCAAAGCGATCTGTTCGAGGTATACCCTCAAAGGCGAATATGTTCAGCTTTGATCAGCAGTCCCCATATTGAGGCGAGTAATTTTCATTAAATGTAAATTTACAATTAAGTGGGCAAGTTTTAACTTGAAACAATAGTGCATTTATAATAATTATAAATGCATTTTACACACGATACTTCCATATTTTGAAACGTGAAATTTCGACACAATTAAATAATATTTTGACGACATTTGAGGTGCTCAGGTCAAAAATGTAAAAAACTCACTAATCTAATGAAAAATGCTAAAATAATTTTAAAACTCGCCTAAAATGAAAAAACTGAATACAAAAAAAATTTACGTATTCTGCAAGGTGAAACAACGATTTTGAGACCAAAAACTCCCAAGTCGGTTAATTTTTGTGGCGAGAAAAAATAAAAAATGCTATAAGTGCTCATATATCGGAGGGAATGTGAGTTAATCGGATTCTGGTTGAACAGAGCGGTTGATCATACCGAGGCAAACATCCCAGTTCAAGAAATTTGAAAAAAGATTGAGAATTGAAGAAGCTATGGCCATTTTTGTAATCACACACAGTCGCTTGATCAGGACATTATTCTGAGTGAATAGTGTATGAGTAAAAAATATCTGAACCTCCGTTCCGATTCTTCATATGAAGACGATACAATACTTCCGTTTACTTTGTAAATATGGAAGTAAAAAAATTGTAAATATGAGAAGTAATGAAAATTAAAATTTAATTATAATAGAATGCCTATTAATAATCAAAAACCCATTAAACACGATACATTTCTAATTTCAACAATTTAAATTTCTCGTTAACTCCAAAATTTCGGGTTCGATTTTCACTCCATGGTCGACACTCTATAGTTAGGCGAAATTGAACGATCACGGGACTGGTGGGGAAACTTGGCAAAACTTTAATGCCGTTCCGTAATGGATTTCCATCAACACGTCCCACTTAAAAGCTGACTCATTTTAAATTAGGAAATATCCGTGAAACTAATTATCTACCCAGGACACAGAGACGCGCCCGGCTAACAAACTAATCTCCGAATTAATTTCACGGTCCGTTCGAAAAACTCATTTCGAAACCGCGTCTGGGTTGTACCGCGGTGTGGGTTCCGTCATTATTTTCAACGCTCTTAACCTCTATTTTAACGGCGGGTCGATTTTTCGAAAAATAGGCCCAACGGGGGAAAAACGAAGGCCGATATGCCCAGACAGGTTCGCCATGTGATTTTTCCCGAAGTCGAGAAATTATCCCTTAAATTTCCCTCGACTCGAGCGAAAAATTCAGAAGCAAATGTGACTCAAGATAATGGCACGAAAATAATACTCAATGAGGACCTACTTACATTTTGTTGTTTTTCGAAGAATTTTTTCGTGTTTTTATTGTGAGTAGGTGCCAGAATGAAATCGTGAAAAAAGGATGTAACTAGTTATATACCTACATACCTAATCTATACAGGTACCTAGTTACACACCTAATATGCCTAAGTTACCTATATACCTGATTTATTTACTAGTTCAGTCCAAAGAGTAAATACGTTCCAAAGTTTTATGGATCTATACAATTTTGTATTGATCAAGTAGATCAGTTTTCCAGGAAAACATTTATGGATTAAACATAAGTGGACTTTTCACTGTTTTATAAATAGGAAACGAGGCACTAACCTGAAACTTATTTTTATTCTTTTTTTAACGCATGTTTATTCGTTTTTAGTAGAGATTGAAGGCTATGTTCGGGACAGGGTGTGCATCTTCTGTTTTTGACGTGTAATAATAAATATAAAAACGTATTTTAATTCACCCATCGGAAAATTTCAATAAAAACGTTGAAAAAAAATTTAAATATTTTTGGAAAATAAAAAAATAATGGGAACGTAAAAAATTTTTTTTTTTTGTAAGATTTAATAGTCCAGGCAAAATAAATGTTTTTCTATTCTCCTCTTTTTCTCCCGCAATGTTTGATTTTTCCCCTAAAAAGGGATATTCCCTCTAGAATCGGGAACCTTGACAACGTACATCACGGCCGACATTTCCCGACATCGCCCGCTAATGAATGCTCACACAAAAATAGAGTCCGGGTTTGAGGCGTTTTAGAGATAGCCCGATAATGGGCGCTAATGGTTTTTTAAAATGCTCTTCACTCCTTTCCAACGTAAGTCAACAGTTTTCGAAGTCTCGACACAAAGGGGAACGATTACATCCACAACCTTTGGCACTAATAAGTTGGACAACAGTCCGATTATTCACGGCTTTAAAATAGCTAAGTCCTATTTAGATACGAAGTTCCGGTTGGAATTTGTCACCCCGATAACCGGAATGGTTTTTGACTTGGAAAGCAGTTGATAGGAATAAAATGTATTTATTTCAACTAGGCTCCACTAGTCGAGTATTCCGATGCTTGAAACCCCGTGTAGATGAACCATTTGTAAATAATTCCATTTTTAAATTTTTTCTTTAGTTGCCTGTTTACAAAAATTTTTTCAATATTTTTATTCGACTTTATGTTGATGCTACCTTTTTGTTTTCATTATTTTGACCTCTGATTTTTATTGTTTAGTTTTTGATTTTTTTTTACTATTCGATTATGATGACATCATACCTAATACATTGTATTAGTTAAAAGTAATACTAGGTACTTTTAATGTAAGGACCGTTTTATATTCATAATTTGTTGTAGGTATGTTTTATATTATTATTTTTCATGTTTTCTTTTTTATTTATTTTTTATATTTTTTTCATTTAAACTAGCCTCTTACTGACTTTGGTTAGCCATTATTGAGATAAATCGAATGGCTAATTTTCAAAATTTTTTTCGGAAACCCCATTTGAAATTGGGTTTTATGGCATAATGAATCAGAAAGGTGCGCACTGGTGTCGGAAACAGGCCGAACAATAAGCTTAGGATGGAAAGGATATCGAGCTCGGAGTTTATTCCCTCAAAATCGAGGAAAATCCCTACGTTCTAGCGATCGCAAGTATTGCACGTTTCGTCATCAGCAGAAAAATGTTACTGATTTAATTTATTTTTTGATTTTACTGTATTTAATTCCTGATAATGTTCGGATGTTCTTCAAATCAATTTATATGAGTGAGTAATCGATTTTTGGGTAAATGATAAATTTTATAATTAGTCATCAAGAATAGGGACGTTTTTTAATAAAATATAAGAATACGATATTTTTCTTGATTTTTATGTGTAGATTTATAGCAGTTTTTATTAATTTTTGAAATAATATTTCATTATCAGTAACATTTTTTCGGCATGCAACACTGATTAACTCGATTTTTGGCAAAAATGAGTTGTTGGTATCACTGGATTGGTTTTTCCACGGGGAATCCGGTGGTAACACTGGTTTGCGCGAATTCGGGAGAAAAAACTGTCGGAAACCGTTTTGAGCAACACTGCTTAACTTTTCTTAGGCCCGTAAAAGTGGTTATCGTTTTCTGCGATTCGAAAGCTCTCACGTTGTTTGGGCGCAGCTCCTCTTTTTGATTATTATCCAACTTTTCGTTACATTTTTACTCAATTTTTTAAGCAATTAACTTAATTTGCATGGATACCATTTTTTTGTATTTCCTGAAAAGTCGAAAAAATCAAGATAAGATTCAGGTCAACTGTTTACAATTCAGTGGCGTCCCACAGTGTCGAAAAATGATCGTACAAAAATCGATAAATTCGAACAAAACTATCAAAAATCATCAGTACATGATAAACGTCATGTTCTTATTTACGGTTTTCTTGCGTTACTTTTCGTCACATTTTTGCTCAATTTTCTAAGCAATGATTCAATTAACATAATTTGCATAGATACCATTTTTTTGTATTTCCCGAAAAGCTGAAAAATCAAGTCGATCATGGTTGCATGCCGAATCTTATTATGATTCAGATCAACTGTTTACAATTCAGTGGCTTCTCACAGTTGTCGGAAAATCATCGAACAAAAATCGATCAAGTCGAAAAAAATATATCAAAAATCTCGAAAAAAATCGTTAAAAAAATCATCAAAATCGCCAAAAAATTGAAAAAATCTATCAAAAATCATCAGTATCTTGATAAACTTCACGGTCTTATTTACGGTTTTCTTGCGTTCGAAAAACGCGCAAAACTTGGCGGGATTTAGTCACGCTTTCGTGACGAGGTGATAAGACCAAGGCGGGACGAAGAAGAGCTCTTCAATTTCCTTTCAAATATCAACCTGTCATATGCCCCTCATTATATCCCTCAACATGCTCCTTCCCCGACTCGATACCTTGCAAGGGCCACGTCTCCACGTAGAGACGAGGCCATGCCTTGCATTACTTGGATGGGATTGCCTTCAGGAAAGGATATTGGCCAATTTAATGCCTGTTCTCCCTCCCGAGGCCCGTTAGCCGGGATACGAAAAAGGGCTATCATCTTTCTTTCCGCAGGATTGGTTATTGATTTATTTTTATAGATAAACGTACACTAACGGCCACGTGGGGCGCAATTTGGCCAGGGAAATAAGCGATTTGCTCTTATTTCTAGTATTCGATCAGGGCTACCCGCGTTATCGAATTTTTTGTAACAATAATTAAACTTCTTTTTCTTAAGTAACTTAAGTTTCTTAAGTAACTTTGGTCCAAATGGTCGTTAGCCTCAGTTATTTACGGTGGTATCTCCCCATACCGCTCATTCGGATTCTGGACCGGTTCCTCGGGTTGCATCCATGACAGCGGTTAATCACCCATCCCCCTAGAGCTAGGTCGAGTAGACCTATCCCACATCCGGTTGACAAATACCTCACCATAGCAAGAGAATTACTTCATCCGGTCCAAAATCCGGATGAGCGGTATGTGGAGGCTCCAGATTCCTGATCCCACCGCAAATAACGACCTCTATCCTCCAAATAAGGAATAGATTCCGCTTCGTTACAATTACTGTTAAGTAATAATTAAACATATTGCCGCCCGGAATGGCCATTTGGCGTTGAGGAGCCTGTTTTTACAATTCAAAATAACCCGGAAAAAATTAAAACCCTTCAAATTGACGAAGAAATAACATCAAATATTTTACACCTCAAACAAACATTCAAAAATTGCACGCACCTTTCCGAAATAGGTTTACAGCATCCCGCGCACTCCTGTGTGGGCGTTTTACTATCCATCTTGTGACCTGGAACAAAAACGCGAATTGTCCAATTCAAAAATCACCAAAAAAAAACAACTAAAACGCGTTCATAATTAAATTTCTTGTTCAAGAGAAATAAATAACAACTATTCGCAAAAAATTGTAATATTTCGAGTTTACTCAGGGGGAGCGCAGTAAAGACTGATAAGAATGATAAGGCTGCCGGCAGAAAAGGAGAAATCCGACGCGGTTATCTCCCGTACAGGATACACAATCTTTTTGGATTCTTCACAGGAAAAGAAGAGAGCCTTATCTTCTGAACAAATACATTAGGGTTCCATCCCCGGCCTGTGGACTTGAGAATTTTTCAAGCAAACATCGCTTATCGGCCCCCTATAAAATGGTTTCATTGTGGTAACTTCGATATTTGAGGTCAAATATGGCGAGAAACAGTGTTGTCTACTCAGATAATGATTGTATTCGATTTGAGCTGTCTGCACTGATATTGATCGTGTGAACGTAAATACGTTTGACCCACGTGATTGATGGTAGAAAATCACGTTTTCATAATAGTACTACGAGTATTACAAAATAATAATATCGTAACACGAAATAATAATAATATCGTGTGCATGGGTGTGTTCGATTTGGGTAACAGATTAATACGTTAATATTGATGCGTAAGTACGTACAGAAATGTATAATACGCATACATAAGGACCGATGGACAGACACTTAAGAAGAGTACACACAGATACGAAAGAAAGTACAAATAGATAAGCACGTACAGATAGATCATAAGTACATCCGTATACATAAGTACCTAAAGACGCGCAGATACGAGAGTACGTTAAGACGTACGACCAATCTGTACGTACTTATGTATCTGTATGTGTTTTTACTTCCATATTTACAGAGTAAATGGAAGTATTGTGATCGTCCTAAAATCGAGAATCGGAACGGAGCTTCAGAAAAAACTTTTTCTTATACACATTTACTCAGAATCACTTCCTGAACAAGTGTCTGTGTGTCCGTGTGTCCGTTAGTCCGTTAGTCCGTCTGTCCGTCTGTCCGTCTGTCCGTCTGTGGTCATTTACAAAAATGGCCATAACTCCCTCATTTCTTAACCTTTTTTCAAATTTCTTGAACTGAAATGTTTGTCTCGGCAAGACCTAACACCCTGTTTAATCGGAATTCCGATATATTTGCATTTTTAGTGTTTTCTATTTCATTTTTTTCCGGCCACAAAAATGAACCGATTTGAGCGTTCTTGGTCTTAAAATCTTTCTTTCACCTTGCAGAATATGTGGATATTTTTTATGTACCGAAAAACTGGCGTTTTTTATTTTGGGCGAATTTTGAAATTTGAATACTGAATTTTTTGATATTTATACCTAAACACCCTTAAAAGCAGTCAAAATATGATCAAATTGTGTCACAATTTTACGTTCAAAATATGGAAGTATTGTGTGTTATCTACGCACCACTGGTTCTATCTGGACGTACTTGTGTGGCTGTAAGTACTTATGTAGCTGTACGTATTTAGGTACATGTAAATGCACTTGTGTATTTGTACGACTATATGTACTTATGTCTCTTTACGTACGATAGAGCTACCAACCTAAATCATCCTTTTCTAGGTACACTGAGAAAAAAAATAGGGCAAAAGTCGGTTGCGGGAATGCGGTTAATGGCTAGCAACCGCATTGCAACTTGGTTAATGTCAAAAGTCGGTTAATACAAATGCCGCCCCCGGAGTTGGTTAATGTAGGGCCGCCCCCAGCCAAAGTCGGTTAATACAAAAGTCGGTTAATTTACGTGAATGCGGTTAATGGCTAGCAACCGCCTAATAGTCGGTTAAACCCTAAGAAAAGTCGGTAAAACCTGCATTGCATCTAATCGGTTAAAGCAGTACATTAGCCGTATATTTAGTCGGTTGTAGTCCTACATTGACCGCATGCCTAATCGGTCATGGTGCTTCATTGACCGTATGCGTAGTCGGTTATAGTTCTACTTTAACCGCATGCCTAGTCGGTCATGGTACTTCATTGACCGCATACCTATTCGGTTATATTCGTACATTGACCGCATGCCTAATCGGTCATGGTACTTCATTGACCGTATGCCTAGTCGGTCATGGTACTTCATTGACCGCATACCTATTCGGTTATATTCGTACATTGACCGCATGCCTAATCGGTCATGGTACTTCATTGACCGTATGCGTAGTCGGTCACTGTACTACATTGACCGCATTCCACAGTGGAATACATCAACCGACCAGAAATACGGTCAATGTAGCCCACTTGAAATGGAATTTCAAACATGTGATCTGAAAATGAAATTTGAGTAACATTTTGGTAATATATTGTTTAATAAAAACGAATTAGGTATACATATTATTAGAATGATAATGAGAAAGTGGGCCTGATTCTTCATGGTACATAACTGTTTTCCAAATATGCGACCTAAAAATAAAATTTGACTAGCATAACAGGAACATCTCAACATTTTAAGTTATAAATGTGATGGATGCAGTTGTTAACATACGTTTACTAATAAAACATTTTAAACCTGTATGATACAGTCAATAGGTACCTACATATGTTTTTTTTATTTGTACAAATTCTTACAATAATGGTAACTATAAGTGAGCCTCAATATAGCGTTTTTCAACTTGGCGACGTTCTTCGGCAGGGCGATACTGTCAAGTGCCGGGTATAGTTGTTGGAAATCAAGGGATAGCTGAGAAACCAAACACGAAACACTGTTAATACATCTGAGGGCTGAAAATTACAACCGAGCAAGTACCACTCAAAAAAAAAATTAGTTTCTCACCAGCTTATGGCCGATTATGGGAAGTCCGATAATTATCACCGTGTCGAGGTAGTCTTCAAAACTCGCGACCTTTGCGTAAGCTATTCGCTTACCGGCCGTTTTCTTCCAAGATTCGAGGAATGTAGATGATTCAGCGCCGCCCTGCACCCCTCTTGCCGCTCTTGCACTATTTGAGAATCGGGGTCGTCGAGAAGAGCCGTTTTTATTTCTGGGAAAAACGTTTGTTAGATCGTGACAAAAATTCTCAATGCACAATGAACCTGACAATCAATCTCTCTTCATTCAATAGTATTTACCCTCAACGTCGATCACGTCTTCAATCTTCCTTTTTTTTTATTGCTGGCTGCAGGCGTCGTCCGTCAGTTCCTCAGAACTAAATGGAAAAAAATCAGAAAGACAGCCTGATGCACACACAGCCTCAACCAATATACTGCAAATCATCCACCCAACGTACACAATTAGGTACTTACCATTTTCTTGTCCAAAAATAGGCGTACCCGTGTTAGCCAGGAAGTAGGAAGAATCAAGAGAAGAGCCGAGGTCAAGCCGAAGTGAGACATATCCGATCCGTGAGAGCCGATTGCCGAGAAACGCGCGAGTCAAAGCCGGAATAAATGACGGATAAGTTGCTGATGAAGCAGAGGTGATGGGAGTAGATCTCTCAAAAACGGTGGACGCACAAACGTTCTAACTACGACCGAGGTTGAAAGAGGAAAGATCCCTACTTCTCCTTACAGCCAAGTAGAGGCTACAAGTTGGAGGGGGAGCACATGCGCAGGGCGCCTCTCTACTCTGTTACTGCTATGTTTCAACGGTATTGCATACGGTGAAAGTAGTGCAATAACCGACTATAAGTTGGAGGGGTGGGGAAAGGTACAAGTCAATGTCAATCGGCCAATGACCTTTAGGACGGAAAGAGAAAGATATTCGGTCTCTACTCTGTTACTGCTTTGTTTTAACCGTATTGCATACGGTGAAAGTACTGCAATAACCGACTATAAGCTGGAGGAGTGGGGAAAGGTTCAAGTTAATGTCAATCGGCCAGACCTGTGTTGGTACGAATTCGGTCAAAACTATGCGTTAACCGACTATACACGAGTATGCTTTAACCGACTCACCTTATGTAAAACAACCGGCTTCTTGTAGTGGTTTGACCGTAATTGACGGCAATGGGGTGCAATAACAGACTTATACGGTCAAAAGTATGGGTTAACCGACTGGGCTCCAGTACGCTTTAACCGACTTAACTTATGTAAAACAACTGACTTGGTTTCTTTAACCGTGTTCACGGCACATTAACCAACTTGAACGGTCAATTGAACAACCCATACGCGGTTGAAGTATGAACAGTAACCGACTTCTGGTTTCCTAACCTCACCTATTCTTAGTTTCGGCGCAAATATTTTCCACTTTGACAGACCTTTGTATACGGTTAGTGTTTCAAGGTCATCCTTAGACCGCATTTTACGGTTGCCGCGAGACAAACGTCGGTCAAATCTGTAGGATAGTTGGTTAAAATGGCCTGGGGGGCGGCATTTTCAACATTTCGGCATTTCTCGGTTTTTCGTAGTCTGTTGATGTCGGAAATTTGACCGCATTTCGTCATTAACCGCATATTTTCAAAATTTTTAACCGACGATTTTTCTCAGTGTAGGTAGGTCTATTTAACTAAGTAGCTAAATCATAGGTAGGTCTATATATAGATACCTATTACCTACCTATATATAGGTAGGTAGCTAAATCATAAGTAGGTCTATATAGGTAGGTAGCTAAATCGTAGGTAGGTTATACTATATAGGTAGGCCTATGTAGGTAGCTAGCTAAATCATAGGTAGGCCTACTTAAGTAGGTAAATAATAGACCTACCTACCTACTGATGTACCTACGATGCGGGTCCTCAACCCTCGCGCACCTTTGGATGTCCCTCGTCGGGTGCCCTTCTCACACCTCACAACAAATAAAAGTTGTAAGTTTAATTCAATTCGAGTTCCCCAATGAAGAATCATGGTTTGTACTCACGCAAAATAAACTCGCAAAGAAGCGATGGGGAAACCTGCGGATCGGAGGAGTTGGAAATTGTTCCCCGCGGACGACAATATTTCTTGCCAACACCCGGCATATCACCCCCAACCCTCTCCATGCACCCTTCCCTCCGTGCCCATCCCCCACCATCCCTTCACTCGGTGCCCCCACCCCTCCCTCCTCACCACCACCCCGCCTACACCTCCACCCCGGCCTCCTCCCCCCTCCCTTCACCTCGATAGCCGAGTACCAGACGCAGTCTGGCTTCCGACTCAACTCCCGCCGACCCCTTTATAACCCCGACTCTATTACGAGTTGAAAGGTAGCCTGCAAAATCAGGGGTCCTTTATTACGACGGCTTTTAGCTTAGACGTTGATTGTTTAACCCAATAATTTGTCTCCCCTTTTAACTGTTATATTCCCATGTTTACGATCCGTAGTTAGGTGAAGGATCGGATTTAAGATATTCAGGTAGCCTGAAAAATTGCGGAAAATCGGATAGGTATTGGGAAAATGTGCAACTTGAATCTTTTTCTCAACAATTTAAGGGTAGCCACCCTCAATCACCAGCATGAGCCGCAAAAGCTATAGATTTTTCCTCAAACTTACAATGAGGAAAATTACCTTTTTTGCAGTTCAGATCCAGAGCAAATTACGTGACTAAAAAAAGAGGATACATTCCCTCAACGACGATTTTCGAAACCGAATTGAAAATTTTCCCAAACCAAATTGACAATTTTCCAAACCAAATTGTGAATTTTTCGAACAGAATTGCCTTGAAAAATTCTCAAATTATTTTGGAAAATGCTCAATTTGGCTTGGAAACACAGGATACCTACACCGATATTTTATTGTTAAATTTTTGAAGTTTCGCTCAAGCTCAAACCCGGTTTCGACAAAAGCCAGCTTGAATATAATTTAAATTATAATTCTAAATTTTAAGCATCTCGACGCTGATGATGGTGAAAAATGTTGTAGCACATTTCACGTTTATTATCGGCCAAGTGGCTCCGATATATTTTCCGAGGCCGTAAGCAGAAAATTTGTTCTCGCACAGCGACGTGAAAATTGAAGGCGCTTTGTCGAAAGTATAGGACGATGCAGTCGGATCTTCTGCCCGGGCCAACCAGCCGGGAAATTGATATTCCATCAAAACTCTATCAGGATGTCAGATCGTATTGAAGTTTTCCTGCACATCCCCCACCGTGCGTCGTAACCTCCGCCGAATATCCCAGATCCGGAGCAGTTGGCTCAAACTCGCGATAAAAAAGGCGAAATCACGATAGGAAAAAATAGGGGAAGGTTAGGGTGAAAATAAGGTGGGACCGGCTACGCTGAATGTTCCCTCGGCCCTTTCTCTGGAATCAATTTCACGGGGAACTGAGCTTTGTACACAGGAGCCAATTGGGGAGCCGATCCCGAAGTCTTTCCATCTCTGGCCCCGAAGTGGCGTTCGACTGTTACCGATCGACAAAGTAGTCTCACCGCTGTACCTCGGGTATGGAACCGGCTAAATATTGTTTATCGACAAAGGACATATTATCGATTCCCACTTTTACTGTTCGATAGGTAAAGTGCAGGTATGACGGTGTAACGATGGTTCTGAGCGACAGGGAAATGACGCTGACAAAGTTGCTAAAAGTAAAGTTTGCTAAAGGTTTGCTAAAAGTAAAAAGTTTGCTAAAAAGTAAAGGGTTTGCTAAATCAAAAGTAAGCTAAGTAAAAAATTATGCTAAGTTGCTAAGTAACCTAGGTTGCCAAGCAAAGAGAGTCAAGTTTGAAAGTTGAGTATGAAAGTTGAGTTTGACAGTCAAGTTTGAAAGTTGAGTTTGAAAGTCAAGTCTGAAAGTTGAGTTTTATAGTTGAATTCGTGGGTTGAGTTTGTAAGTCGAGTTTGAGAGTCAAGTTTGAAAGTCGAGTATGAAAGTTGAGTTTGTGAGTCAAGTTTGAGAGTTGAGTTATTGAGTCAAGTTTGAAAGTTGAGTTTGTAAGTTGAGTTTGAGAGTCAAGTTTGAAAGTCAAGTTCGTAAGTTGAGTTTGAGAGTCAAGTTTAAAAGTTTAGTTTGTAGGTAAGTCAAGTTTGAAGTTGAGTTTGAGAGTTGAGTTTGATAGTTGAATTCGTGGGTTGAGTTTGAAAGTCGAGTATGAAAGTTGATTTCGTGAGTCAAGTTTGAAAGTTGAGTTTGATAGTTGAATTGGTGGGTTGAGTTTGTGAGTCAAGTTTGAAGGTTGAGTTTGAGAGTTGAGTTATTGAGTCAAGTTTGAAAGTTGAGTTTGAAGGTTGAGTTTGAGAGTTGAGTTATTGAGTCAAGTTTGAAAGTTGAGTTTGAAGGTTGAGTTTGAGAGTTGAGTTATTGAGTCAAGTTTGAAAGTTAAGTTTGAAAGTTGAGTTTGTAAGTTCAATGTGAGAGTCAAGTTTGAACGTCGAGTATTGAAAGTATGAAAGTGAGTGCCAAGTTTGAGAGTTGAGTTTGATAGTTGAATTAGTGGGTTGAGTTTGTTAGTCAAGTTTGAAGGTTGTGTTGGTTAGTAGAGTTGGAGAGTCATGTTTGAAAGTTGAGTTTGAGAGTCACGTAACAAAGTCAAGTTTGAAAGTTAAGTTTGAAAGTTGAGTTCGAGAGTGAAGTTTGTGGGTTGAGTTGGTAAGTTGAGTTCGAAAGTTAAGTTTTATAGTTGAATTTGTGGGTTGAGTTTCTAAGTCGAGTTTGAGAGTCAAGTAAGAAAGTCAAGTTTGTAAGTTGAGTTTGTAAGTCAACTTTGAAAGTTGAGTTCGACTGTTGAGTTGATCAGTTGAGTTTGAGAGTTGAGTTCGTGGGTTGGGTTTGAGAGTTGATTTTGTGGGTTGAAGGTTGATAAGTCGAGTCTGACAGTTCAGTTTGTGGGTTAAGTTTGAGAATTGATTTTGCGAGTTATGTTTGCAGTATAGTGGAGGGTCAAGTTGGTGGTTTTTGTATGAGAGTTGTGTTTGTTGACTTTGTGGGTTGAGTTTGAGTGTTAAGTTTGCGAGTTGAGTTTGATTGTCGAGTTTCAGGGTTGACTTTTGTTAGCTGACGATGGGAGTTAAGTCTGTGAGTTGAGATTGAAAGTTGACTTTTTGAGTGGAGTTAGTCGGTCGAGTTATTGAGTTAGGTTTGTCTGTAGAGTTTGTACGTTGAGTTCGTGGGTTGAGTTTGATGGTCGCTCACCTTATCGCCTTTCTTCGTCCTCTCTTCGAAAATAGATACAAATTTGTATCGAATGACGATTTTCATCTCCTCCACGCATCTTACCATCGACTATAGTTAATGTAACTATATTTGCGTGCGCCGTTTAGCAGTGTATTTTTACCCGGAAAACTGACCCGCTAGAGAATATTTCCCTCTTTTTCTTTCGCCTCCGCATTTTTCACCGCCCGATCGCGTGGCTGAGCGCAACAGTTGGTTTTTAAAGCTTCGCGTTGCTCGTCGGGAAGTTTTTCCGCTCGTTTTAGCCTCGGCGCGTCTGAGCGTTGACGGTGATCGATAAAACGGCGGAAATTTCTATTCATATCGTATATTAATATATTATATATTACGAAATATTATACTATATAATATTATAATGCCATTAGATGCCTATTACAATAACTATATAGTATATCGACGGTGTAGAATCAATACTGCCCAATTCCTTTGCCATGAAATCTATGTACGCGTGATATGCCAAGTTGCAACCAATCCAAGTTTTGAGAAGTAGGCAACCGAGACGCCCCCAAAAGACACGATGCTTTGAATTGGGCAGTATTGCAGTTTCACCGTCGATATGGTATGTATATAGTGTATGGTATATGGTATAAGGTGCATGGTACATGGTATATGGTATATGGTATAATATACCATTAGGTAGATATATGGTATATACCTATAGTGTATGGTATATGGTAGAAGGTATATGATATATGGTACACGGTATATGGTATATGGTACATGGTATATGGTACAGGGTATATGGTACATGGTATATGGTATATGTATATGGTATATGGTACATGGTATATGGTACATGGTATATGGTACATGGTATATGGTACATGGTATATGGTACATGGTATATGGTACATGGTATATGGTACATGGTATATGGTACATGGTATATGGTACATGGTATATGGTACATGGTACATGGTACATGGTATATGGTATATGGTACATGGTATATGGTACATGGTATATGGTATATGGTACATGGTATATGGTACATGGTATATGGTACATGGTATATGGTACATGGTATATGGTACATGGTATATGGTACATGGTATATGGTACATGGTATATGGTACATGGTATATGGTAGGTATATGATATATGGTATGTGGTATATGGTATATGCATATGGTATATGGTATGTGATATGTATATGTATATGGTATGTATATGGTATAAGGTATATGGTACATGGTATATGGTACATGGTATATGGTACATGGTATATGGTATATGGTATATAGTATATACAGGGATCGGATTTTTATGTATTCAAGAATGCCAAATATGTAACATAGATATCTATTCGTTTTCGTAGAATATGTAAAGAGGTTAAAATATTTACAAAAAAATGTTCAAGCGGAAAATGAACATTACAACAATACGATTCTGGACATTAGTGCCTACACAATTTTACACAATCGGTCGGGAAAATTGTACTTACAACAAATGTAAATGTGTATAAGATAAAGATTTTTCTGAAGCTCCTTTTCGATCTTAGGACGATTCCAATACTTCTATTTACTCTGTAAATACGGAAGTAAAATTCGTCAAAAATAAAATTCAATTATTTTGTGTTTCCGGGCGGAATAAGAAACTCCATTCTTGGACTGGTGTTGGATGTATGTTATTTTCGCAACAATTTTTATCTAGGGGGGGGGGGGGGTAGAAAAAATCACTGGCGACCGATTCATCTCGAATGAGGCCAGGCACCGTAGCGATTACCACGGATTCGGAAGGCCGATTCGCCATGACTGGTTAAAGCGGTTCGGCCAGCATTGAAGCGTTGTAGCTTCTGAGGGAAAAACGACTGTGGAGAACCGAATTTAAAGAATAGGATCATACTAAACGAAATCAGCTAACTGAAGCGTATTGAAGCGAATCTCGTCTCAACCGAGTCGGAAAAACAATTTTTTTGTTAAGGCTGCGGAAATTTCCACGTCGAGTTGACCTGCGATTCGAGACGGTAACTCGACAAGTTATTCCAACCTGTCTGCAACATTGGGATGTTAGAAGGTATTTTTTTAATGTTAAAAAATTTTTATTTGTAATTTTTTTTGTGTGTTGTATTTTTTTTTAATTTTTCGTAAACAGGACATTTTAACAAACTATTCGGGGAATCCAAGCTGAAAAATATTCAAAATCATTCTAGAAGTCTAACGAAAGAGGTATTTCGAGCAGCGATTTGCATCAGTTGCTCAATTTGAATAATATTCATATTATGATAGAATTAAACAAATTTGATTCCGACAAATCATATAATTTTGAACAAAAATGGCAACAGAAGTATAGAATAGAACTTTTTTTCAAGAATGCATTCACCTCGGCATACTAAGCCCGAATGACAAAGATGGCCACGAGTGCCGAGAGGGAAAGAAAAACTTCAGTCAGAAGGACTCGGCTGACCTTAAGTGGCACTTTATTGCGGAGAGAGCCAAGGGATGAAAATGGCCTGTGTAAGTCGGGCCGGGGAAAGAAAAGGAAAAAGGCCATCGACCAAGTCGAAATATCTTGGCTGTCTCCTTGGCTCGGCTGGAAAGAGCGAGTTGAGAAGCCGGAAAGTATTTTAAATTGCACGGTCGACCGCGAAGCTTTTCCAGCGAAGAGTCGACGATATTCTCACCTTTCGCGTTTTCTTTCGTCGCCTTTTTTTTTTTTTTTTTTGAAGCATTATTTGTGCGTCATGTAACGACATGATGACATCTATAGCTGAAGTGAGTTGAGCGTATCAAACGTCCGGTCGGAGCGAAATATAGACCGGAACTGATGGACAGCGGTCAATTCCAAAAATGTGATAATGATTTCAAAAATTGGAGTTTGGATCATTTTTGAGATGCGCGTCTAGTTATTTTCACGTCCATAATTACGAAGTGAATGATGGTATTTACTCTTATCGTCGTAAAATCGAAAATCGGATATAGCTTCAGAAAAAATGTTCACTTACCGACATCTATATCAAACTGTATTCCAAAAACTGTCATAATATCGAGAATCTTTTTACTTCCATATTTACTGAGCAAATGAAAGTATTGGAATCGTCCTAAAATCGAGAATCGGAACTCACAAAAATGACCATAACTCCCTAAATTTTCAAACTTTTTTCAAATTTTTTGAACTGAAATGTTTGTCTTGTCAAGACCTAACAACCTGTTTAATCAGAATTTGAATTGCTCACAGTACTTCCAATATATTTGCATTTTTAGCGTTTTCTTTTTTTTCCGACCACAAAAATGCACCAATTTGAGCGTTCTTGGTCTTAAAATCTTCGTTTTACCTTGCAGAATATGTGGATATTTTTTATGATCCGATAACATGGCGTATTTTTATTTTAGGCGAATTTTAAAATTTGCATAGCGAGTTTTTTGATATTTCTGACCTTAACACCCTTAAAAGCAGTCAAAATATGATCAAATTGTGTCACACTTTAACGTTTCAAAATACGGAATTATTGTGTGTTATCTACGCAACACTGGTTTTCTTTTCCATTTTGGCTAGGGGGAGCAAATGCGCCTGCGCTCCTGCCAGTAGTCCAAGGTCCAAGGTACGCCTCGTCTACCGGCGGATTATTGTCATTGCAGCATCGGTTTTCACCGTTGTTTACTCCGCCTTTCTTCCCCACGTGTTTTGACGGAAATTCCGCTCGGTTGAGCTCGACAGAAAAAAAAATCAACTCGAACGTGGCCGTGATCTATAGCTTTCAACCTTGTTCTTCGCTCGAACGCTAACGTCGACCATTTTCTATGAAAAGGTGACAATAGATGCGACGTTTCCTTTTCCATCTGTGACCGTACCCGACGTTCTGACTCAGTGGCTCGAAGTCTCGAAACTGCTGTTGTTCCAGTCAACGGATTTATCGGTTGTTCTGTTTTGTCTGCAGTTTGTCCTGCGGTTATGGCCGCTCTTTCGAAACCTTCGGTTTGCGATTTTTTTCAATCGTTTTGCCTCCTGCGCAATTTTTACGTCCGCATAAAATACGGGGAAATATCTAACAACGAAATGCTTCAGCGAAAATTTTAGCATTCATCCTTTTCTCGATTTTATAACGGCATAATATAACCCTTTATGCAGGTCATAAATCAGTGGATCAGTTTTACAAAATTCGTCATTGTCAGGTCCCTATTTTCAAAGCAAAAACAGCTGTTGTAATTTTCAAATTTAAAAAATCGTGAGAAAGCTTATTAAATTCTCCAACTTCCTTCCTTGACACATTTCTCCGAAACGACGGTTTCCCCGAGTAATCGCCTCAGGAAGTGGACAGAACGTCATGGTTTCACAATTTGTTAAAAGTTCGCCCTTTTTTGACGGCCCGTAGCTCCAAAAATATCGCGCCTACGAACAAAAGTCGTTCGATCAATTTTGTTGGAAATTTATCGATCTACAGGATTACTAATGGTTCTAAACGCCGAAAAACGCAATAAGAAGGAGCTACAGGCGAAAAACCAAAATATTGCAAAAATGCAATTTTTTTAATCAATTTTGTTTTCAAACATAAATTTTTCTAGTTTTCAAAGATGTTTGTAGGTGCTTTCAATTATTCACTGGGAAAATTAGCCTCAGTTTTTTTGATCGAGTTGAAAATTTCCGTTCATGTGCCGTACGCCGTACGCCGGTAAAAAAGCTCTTCCACAATACGGGCGTTCGGCCTGAGCCGCGCGGCGAAGCATACCTAGCAGTAGCAGTGTAGGCGTGGCGCGCTGTACCAGTTCCAGTGTAGGCGTGGCGCGCTGTACCAGTTCCAGTGTAGGCGTGGCGCGCTGTACCAGTTCCAGTGTAGGCGTGGCGCGCTGTACCAGTTCCAGTGTAGGCGTGGCGCGCTGTACCAGTTCCAGTGTAGGCGTGGCGCGCTGTACCAGTTCCAGTGTAGGCGTGGCGCGCTGTACCAGTTCCAGTGTAGGCGTGGCGCGCTGCCGAAAGCCTTGCCAACGATATGCATGTTCTTTCATGTCGGTTCATGTTCGACAAGTTTTTGCCTGCGCCAGTTGTCCTGCTGATGCGCGTCCCCTGTTCACGCCCTCAGTCTTTTGCCATCTTCACTCCGGGTCGGTTGTGTCGCGTCGCGTGAATTGTAATGATTTTTTTTCGACCAAATTTGGTAAAAAAACGCATCGAGACAAATTTTACATCAAAAAACTTCAGTTCCAAATTACAGCTATCGTTTCTTGAGCTTAGGTTTTTGATAGTTTCACTCGATTGATTTGTATGTGAATGTGGCTGAAGAAAAATGTTGGCAAAATTTCATTTTCTTCCCGTCCGTTTCGCTCGTTTTGGTTCGCTGTGCGTACGATTTGTGCCTTGTGTCGGTCTGTGTGTCTGCTGCCCTGCTCGTCGGTATCGCCAAAGGTCAACATTACATCGGTTCGACGAAAGTAAGATACGGCCAATTTCAACAACTCACAACAACAAAAATATTGAAGAATTCTGTGTTATCTACGTACCACTGATTTGAATGGTTGATTTCCAGCGTGTCCGTCTGTGATCATTTTCAACCAGTTATGCGAAGATAGCTCACGATACTTCCATATTTTTTAATTGATGGTAGGGAAATTTTTTTTAATTTCCTCACAAGGTTTTTGTGTTGCACTGCCCACCCGCGCTATAACAAAATCGCAAAATGAGTTTTCACAATGTTACCAAGGAACAAAAACCGCTTGAACTTTAGTGGTAAGTTTTATGCCGCGCGTAATAAAATATTTCATTTTATTCCTTGATAGGAGCTTTTTTCATGCCGCATGAAAACCGACCATGTCGTCGTAAACTTCGCCATTGCGTCCGATGAAGGTTTTACTATCAAAAAGTGAGACGCATTTCCTGAACGATCGCTTCGCCGGTAATAGGTTTAGTAAATAGGAAGTTGTGAAAGAAATGACAATTTTCCACACGCGGATGGGGTACGTGGTACTTCCGTGGGAAAGATATTGGAAAAATTGCCGGTAGAAAATCGCGAGAAATCGGATTACACCAGGTTGGATGAAAGGCGTGAAATTGAGCGATTTGAGTAAAAAATCCGACCTCCAGGGTAGAAGCTGGAAATGGTGCGAAAAGTCACATGTCGCGCTAAATTGTGTTAAATTCTAACAAAAAGTCGAAAAGCTTTGATAAAATTGAAAATCCTGATGTGTACCTACCGATGAGTCCGTGATATTGCCTATGAATGATTATGGGTAGGGATATACCTAACCTACGGTATACCTACCGATAAGTCCGTGATATTGCCTATGAATGATTATGGGTATTATACCTGATCGTAATATTAATTATCAAATAATAAATAATAATTAGCGTTAAAACTAAATTTATAAAATAGGTAGGCACTTGATATAAACCAAAATTGAGGATGGGCGAGTATTTACTGAATAAAAAGATAAAAAAGAGTGATTATAAATATTAGGTACCAACCTACATAAATACCTATTAAATAGCAATAAATCAATTACCCAAAAATTGAAAAAATGAAAATAAACCCGACCGATTACATAGGTACATTATTTCTGGAAATAATTTAACAAAATCTTGTTGTTCATTTGGGCTTAAACATTTTTTTGAAAATATTTAAACCTTTTTACATATTTTTTGAAAATATTTAAACCTTTTTACGTATTTTCCACATATTTTTTGCAAATATTTCAACCTTTTTACATATTTTCCACATATTTTATGAAAATTAATACATATATATGTCACATATTTGGCATTTTTAAATACATAAAAATCCGATCCCTAATTATGGGTATTATAACTAATCGTAATATTAATTATCAAAATTTGATATTTATTAATTAATAATAAATAGTAATTAGTATTTAAAAAAAATTAAAAATTATTAGTATTAAAACAAATAAACTACTAAAACCTGATAAAAACAATTATGCTGTGAGAAATTAAAAACAAATTTTAACCAAAAAATTTGAAATTTATACTAAAATGAAAAATGGCTGATGGCGGGTTAAAAAGAGGTATAATTCAAAATATATTGAATATTGTGGATACCGATAGTTTCTGAACCGGCTTTGGAGCACAACCCTGTTTTTGGGTTTTATGAAAATTCGTCTCAACCACTGAACCAATTTTGACCGTTCGAGGCTCTTCTCTTATGACCGAACACTACCATTCGTGACTACAATAAAATATTGGAGGAGAACCACAATATTTACGTCATTTGTCGTTCAATCAAGGCTAAAAAAATCCTTCAGCCAAGAAAAGTCGTTCAAAAAATTTTTTTTATTTTAAACGATTTTCTTTTTAGTCACTTGAGAAAGAAAAAGAAGGAAAACCTCTTCCGATTGGAAAGCACGATGTAAAAACTCTAGTCTAGCCAATTTAGACTCAGCGATGGAATGGGTACACTTTATGATTGCGAGGACTTACGATGGTACCAGTCGGTTACGACTGATACCGTCGGTAACGTTCCACCATCAACCAAAGTCCTCGACGGGGAAAATTCCATTTCCGCGCTCGGGCTGTTATGTTTTAGCGGGGGAAAAGTAAAACTCGCAGGTACAGGAGCTACGAATAGGTTGGAAGTAAAACGGCGATCGGGTCAACCTATTTCGGCTTTTCCATTTAGCCCGGCAAAAGGAGTGCGGAGATATGTTCGGTATTGAGACGATACAATTTTTATGAAAGGGGCCTACACTGTTCTGCTGGAATTGTGCGCTATCGGCGATAAAGAAGGCCGAGGAAATGCGGAAATTAAATTCAACTTTTAAATTTTCCGTAATTGGCAGTCTTTAGCAAGTCGATAGGCAAGAAACTGCCATTTGCTCTTATAATATAAATTTTATAAAACCATTTTTTTCTCATAGGTACATTTAGGTATATAAAAACCAACAAAATTAAGCGCATTTTTGAAAATCGAGGCGATTTAGTATTTTCTAGCCAGGGAAAGAATGCAGAAAAAAATTTAATTTCAAAATTTTAGCTGTTGCTTGGTCAATATTATATAAAATGCCATTTTGACACCTTTTTGAAGTTGAAAAACGCTTTTCGGTACCAAGGCTTTTAAATTTCAATGTTAAATTTACAGCTCTTGTTATAGTTATAATAACCAGTAGTGTATATGGATGAGTACCGTTAAAAAGACGTCAGGGAGGGGTCGTTCCTACCCAATAAAACCGGAAGGAAGGCTAATTCAGCCCCAATACTAGTGACAAAAGGGCATCCGAAAAAATTCCCGAGGGGAGGGGCAAGTGTGAATGCAAGTAAGCGCTCGGAAAGGTTAACAATGACCCAAGCCATGCCGAGACAGGATCATCCCACGTCGACAATGACCCGCTCTATTCAGCGACTTCCGACCCACAATGACTCTCATAACGTTATAGCGAGGCCCATATCGGGAGTCAGGAACTACGGGGGAATTTCGGGCGTGTTTTGATTCGGGAAGGAGCGGAACCGAAGGGCCAACGAGGTGGAAACGTAGATGCAGAGTGTGGAAGTAGTGTACCTAACATGAACATATTGTGTGGCGGAGGGCACAATTCTGGTTATAGATACCTAATTTTTAATCCCAAATAATGGATTACATTTTGGTTCTGATGAGGTTGAGCGCAGATTTTTCATCATACATTATGTTTTTCATCATGCAAACCTTACTGCACAGAGGGCACATCGACGATGAAACAGAGACTTCCTATAGAAGATGGTAAGAGTTGACTTGCGAGCGGTGCGTAGCGGTCACTGCCGGCATTTTCGTCCCACGGTTTGTTTACAATAAGGTACCAGTGTTGCCAAGGTGTGGCCGTCAAAACCCCCTGCGGCAACGTCAAAAAAAACCCCAACACCCCCCAAATATGAAAAAATCCCCGAAAACCCCAAAAGTTAAGGATGAATAATTCATTTTTAAGCATTAAAAATATAGGTACTATTTCTCATAAAACATACCTAACTCCATAATATACAATTAAAATTTTAAATATTACCTAAAACTATAAACTATTTATTACTAACTCTTTCTGAATACTTATCAGTAAAGTCAGTAAATTAACATACTAAAACACCAATAAAAATTAGGTTTGTACCTACCCACAAGTTGGTAGACGTACATCCCAAACCCAAATGGCTTTTATTTGAGTACCTATCTCTCAATTCAGTTAGCTGTGCAGTGGCAGCCTTAGCTGTAATTTATCTGCAGCACTTACCTGGTATTTCTTCATTTTTATACTTTTTTCTAGTCCCTCTGACTTCCACAAAAACCCTCAAATTTGAGGGAAACCCCCACAACTTGGCAACACTGTAAGGTACCTACCTAGGCAAGTTTCACTTCAAGGTCAATCGATGCCGAGTTGAATCGAGAAAAATCAACAACAATACCGTTTCAATCCACCATAGCTTCTGAACGGATCAATCGATAATTTTCCGGCAGCCACCAATCGATTCAAAATTTAATCGAGAATAAATGAGATTATGTGAGAAAATGCCGATAACCCAACAGTTTTCGAGCCAAAAATAGTTTTTGTTGGACAAGCCAGGGGCCCCCATAAGGAACACACAGGAGACAACAAGATCTGTAGGACGAAAATGTGCCATCGGCCGCTAGGCGCGCCACCGTCGAGAATTACCATCTTCTATATCTCAAAAACAGCAACTTTTCAGGAGAGCAAAAAAAGGCTTATCACTTCTTCTTCTCCTTCTTCCCCATTCTGAGATGTCGGAAACTTTGAATTCATTGTTTTTCCGTTTTAGTCAGGATTTTCATCGTTGTGAGCGTTTATATCGGTAAAGGACAGCCAGAAGACGTCATAAATGAGAAAAAAACCAAAAATGCCAAATTGTGAGTAATAGGAAGTCTCTGCTCCATCGTCGACATGTCCATTTTTTCGATTTTGAGACATTGGTATCACTGGATTTTGCGTTTTGCCAAAAATCAGCTTTTTTGATAAGCGCCTTTTGTGCTTTGAGGTTGATTGAATAGGTTGATTTACCATATCGATAAAAAAAATGCGCACCATCGTTATTTTTCAAATATATTGGCACAATGAACCGAAAGGAAGGTAGTTTCTTAACATATCGATACGTCGAATCGATATATTCGCGGTAATGTTTTTTTTTAGTGTAGATGGTGTGTAAGCATAGATCTTTCAACACGTTGATTCGTCATTCCAATAAAGAACATAACCTTTGTAATTACCTAGAAATACAATGAATCGATACTTCCTTATTAAATCGATACAACGAATCGATACTTGCCCGGGACTTTTTTGTGTTGATATTTACCAATAAAAATATAAAAAAAGTGCCATTGATATATTTCAAATTTATTAGCACAATGAATCGATAGGTACATTGATATATCAGCACGAAGATTGAAAATTTTCCGCAGTACTGTTCATAGGGTGTAGAAGGTGAAACATCGATTAGGTATTCAACATGTTGATTCTCCGTATCGATAAACATCGATTTCACATAAAACGAACTTACCTTCTTTCATATTGGAAAGCGAAAACCGGTCTTGCAGCAAGCTCGAATGCTGATCTTTTCCTAGAACAGAGGAAAAAAATAGTTTAGACATTTTTATATCATTGCTCTGGCACAAAAAATTGTTACTAGACATCAATCCAATGAATTCAAAATTGATAGTACCAAACAACGTACCAACTCTTGCTTTGATGGATGCACAATAATTACAATGTACCTATTCTTAATTCAGCGATTCATCATACAGATGTAACAGATCGATATTATGCAAATATACCAATGTTTATACACATTTTACATTCGATACATCGATACTTCTGCCTTGACGACTTAACGCATTCAAGAGATTATTTTGGTCCTGGTGTATTATAATGATCTATCGGTTCGATATATCGATTTTTTACACACTGTTGCAATTCAAATATCGATATTTTTGTCTCGGTAAACTTATTACTACACCAACAAATATTTCTATTTTTGGGCCAGAGAAGCGATAAAAAATATTGGAATTTTTGTTTTGATCATCAATAAGATACATCGATTCTTAACACACTGTTGCTATATCGATATATTTGTCTTGATAAACTTATTAAAATATTTACGTTTTTGGGCCAGTGGATAAAATATATCGATAGTCTTGTTCTGATGTATCGATAAAATACATCGATTCTTTACCCACTGCACACCAATATCGATATTTTTGGCTCGATAAGCCTACAAAATATTCATGATGAAGATTTTTTCAAACCGAATCGGCAATTTCTTCAACCTGATTGCCTTGGAAAATCGATTTAATTTGAAAAATCCCCAATAATTGGGAATTTATCAATACAGAATTGGAACAGGGTTCAAATTATCGATGTATTTGATTGATACATCAGAAGAAAATATCGATTTATAACATTTCCAAGTCAATAATTGCATCAAGTCAATAATTGACTTGGAAATGCTATAAATCGATATTTTCTTCTGATGTGTCAATCAAATGCATCGATACTTTGAACACTGTTCCAATTCTATATCGATATTTCTGATTCGATATATGATACAATGTTGATTCAATTTAGGTAAAACAATTTTTTTACCTAAATTTTTTTAAATGCATAATACATGATACAGTGTTGATTCTCTTTAGGTGAAATTTTTTTTTACCTAAATTTTTTTCCCAAAATCGAATCAACACTGTATCATGTATCGAATCAAAAATATCGATATAGAATTGGAACAGTGTTCAAACTTAAAATTTAATTGTTTTGAATTACGGATTTCGTTACGCTTTCGTCGAATCCAATGGAATCGAGCCCTCGTTTAGAATATTCAGCAACAATTTTGCTGTTGTTGTTTACGAAAGCTTTTCGGCTTTTCCGGTACGAGATTATTGTTATAAATCATTCTAGGTCTGAACAAGAATGCTGTGTCGTCCGGCAACCCGTATTTTCGGGCAGCTCGCCATTTTTTTGTTTAAAAAATAAAGGTTGTATCTCTCTCTAAATCGCTACAATATTGTTTCATCGGATTCTATTTTGAGGCATATGTGCTCGCCAAGGTGCTCCAAATCCTTATCAAATCTACAGGTCGTCAAAATAAAGGAAATCCTAAGACCCTCGAAAACCACGGCGGTGCTTGGACTTGGCTTTCGCTCCTCGTCGCACCTCGGCCATTTTACACATTTCCTCCCCCCCTCTTATTCGCACGTCTTGGCGACCCTTAAAAGCTTGATACATAATTTATGTGACTCTGAAGACACTCTTACTGTTAGCTCTCTATAAGACCCGGAGAGTGCTTCACCTTCGCCCTAACAGAAGGAAGTGCTTTTTCTCGCATTTTCTTTTTTTTTCCCCGTTTTCAAATGCGCCTCCACAGTCGCTGCAAATCTTCCCCTGTTTTTGGAACAGTAGGTATGATTTTTCGAGGGAAATGACTTGCCATTATTACAGATCCTTTTATTTCAAAATAGGTAATAGGAAACACGCCACCCATTTTTATTTTCGTTCGTTTGCCTAAATAGATGGTAAACAATTGTCAGCATCACATTTCATTTTTTTGGTAATTTGTTGTGTTTTGACTAAAATTTAAATCAATATGCTGTATTATTTTCGTAACCTTTTTTTCTGTCATAGCATTTTTCTTTTTCTACGCCTTCTTCGACATTTTTTTCTTCATTAATTATTGAGGCGCATTGGGTACAAAGGACCTAAGTGCCAAAAATTTAAATAAAATTTATCAACAGTTCAAATCTCCATTCCTTACATTTTTAGGTCAGAACCATCTAGCGACGATTTTTGAAACTTCTGATAAGATTTCCCCGTCCCGCTCATTTTTAAACGTTGGCGGATGGCACTTGGGCCCCAAAAACTTGATAAAACGCATTTTTCTGTTTTGACGTCAATTATCAGGGTTAGGGTCTTCAGAGAAACTGCCTCTTTTTTCTGTTTTCGGCACTTGGGCCCTTTGTACCCAAAACGCCTCAATTGTCTATTATACTAAAACTATGTGTTCATCATCACGAGCATTGCGTACCTACGAATTAAGGAAAATTCGAACAAAATCTACGAAGTTAATAATGACAATGAAAAGTCATTTTCCATTAATCCCGCGTTAAAATTAGACTTTTATTGTGATTGCAAGAGGAAAGCTGATTAGATCCACCGAGAGCCGGAGCTCTAATCATGAAAGCACAAATAACCTTCCACCTCCCCATTCTCTCGCCTCACTCGAGCTTTAATCAACATCCAACTTAATTTTCTCCGGTTTTTCATTAAGGAGTAATAAACTTTTCCGTTCATTTTTAAATAGGAGCGTCTTGACGGCCAGCCTCAAAAATAAAGGAGTAAAAAAGCGCGTAAGTTGATAATTTTAGAATATAAATTATTTCGCTCACTAATTTTAGGTATATATCATACATTTCTTATTATTTTCCAATATATCTGGCCAGGTCTATAAAAAAATAATATTTATTATTCTCAATCTGACGTTAGCTGTAATGGGCCGGGTAATAAATTGGCTTTTGAGCATTCCTTCGACGTTAAATCGAAAAAGAATCAATAGACCACATTTTCCGTTCTCTCGCAGACGAATAGTGCCTTTCTCGGCCTCGTATTCCGGCCAATTTTCGAATACAATAGCGTCAATATATCTGCGCCGAAGAAAACCGCATGTAAGAAAGTGAGGAAAAGGATAGACGTATCTAACTCGGAAAGCAATTCCATAGCCTCGTCTCGCTCACTATCCTACGTTCGACAAGTCGAGAAGGCTCCCCTGCAAAGTGTTTCTCTTTCTTGTTATTTTTTCTCTCCTAACTGAAAAAAAGGGATACGAGAGGGAGAACTAAACGGAAGGAACGCGATGGGAAGAGGGAAAAAAGCCCATTAAAATGGCGGGCCAAACGGTTGCGGAGAAAGGAGATTGCGAAAAGCTGTCGGGTCCTTACCGTCCGGTTATAACGAACCTCCCATCTCGTCCGATTCCACTCGTGGGCCCGAACTTCCTTTTCACTTCCGACGGAAAACTGTCAAAGGATCCGCCTCCCGTCGGGGATTTAAGAATCCGAGTATGTACCATGACCGTAATTAGAGCGGCAAGGTCAGGTTTGCACGAATTCCGATATCCTCTGTCCATAAACATCCATAAGTATCCATAAACGACTCCTCTTCATCATCGTCAAACTTGAGCTTCTTCTGGGACTTCCTACTCCGACTTCAACTCCCATTCAAAGCCTGACTCCTACTTCGACGCCTACTCTGACTAATACTTCGGCTCCTGCTCCAACTCCGACAGTAACTCTGACTCCTACTCAGTCGAATACTCCGACTTTGACTCCAACCCAGACTGATACTTCTACTCCGACGCCTACTCGGACTGACACTCTGACGCCAACTCCGACTCCTGCTCCAACTCCTACTTCGACTACGACTCCTACTCCAGCTTCTAACCCTACTTCGACTTTTACTCCGACTCCTGCGACGCCTAATACTTCGACTCCTACTCCAACTCCGACAGTTACTCTGACTCCTACTAAGTCGAATACTCCGACTTTGACTCCTACTTCGACTCCAACCCGGAATGATACTTCTACTCTAACACCTGCTTGGACTGATACTCCGACGCCTACTCGGATTAATACTTCTACTCCGACGCCTACTCGGATTGATACTCCGACTCCTGCTCCAACTCCTACTTCAACGCCAGCGACGCCTACTACTCCGACTCCTACTCTCACTCCGACAGTTACTCAGACGCCGACTCTGACTCCCACTCCAAATCCGGCTCCTACTCTGACTCTTACTCCGAATCCTACTTCGATTTTTACTCCAACTCCTACTCCGACGCCTACTCGGACTAATAGGTACTCTGACTCCTACTTTGACTCCGACTCTTATTAGGCCAAATACTCTGACTCATACTCTTACTCCGAAGGGTACTCTGACTCCTTCTCGTACTAGTACTCCGACTTTGATTCCTACACCGGCTCCTTCTCTAACTCCTACTCCGACTAATAGGTACTCCGACCCCTACTTTGACTATTAGGTACTCTGACCCCTACTTTGACTCCGACTCTGATTATTCCAAATACTCCGACTCTCACTCTTACTCCGAAGGTTAGGTACTCTGACTCCTACTCGGACTAGTACTCCAACTTTGATTCTTACACCAACGCCTACTTCTCTGGCTCCTACTCTTACTCCGACAGTTACTCAGACGCCGACTCTGCCTTCTATTCCGACTCCTACTCCCACTCCGAATCCGACTCTTGCTCCGAATCCTACTTCCACTTTTACTGTAACTCCTACTCCAAATAATAGGTACTTCGACCCCTACCAAAGTAGTCAAAACTCCGACTCTTATTAGGCCTAATACTCCAGCTCATACTCTTACTCTGACTCCTACTCGGACTGGCACTACGACTTTGATTCCTACTCTGACTCCTTTTCGAATTCCAACTCCTACTCCTTCTCCAACTTCGACTCCTGCTAAACTCCTACTCCAGCTCCCGCTCCTACTAATAGTGTCTTTCACCAATAAAGAAAGTAAAGAAACACCCCACGACAACACCAAGAAGGGTTGTCAGCATCTCCCAGAGAACGACAGACATTCTTAACCCCCTTACCGAAGGCATACCCTTTATCCTGACATGACTCCGTAACCCCCAAAGTGACCCTCCTGCTCCCCTCCTAGCTTCACTCTCGTACTCCACCATAGCATTGAGTTCTGACGCTCTGAATGACCTGAAATCGCCCTGGATTTGCCATGAATGACGTGGCTAGGTAATATTACATCCGTTCGGAGCAAGCGTACCTAACTAAACATTACAATGCTCACAATCCGTCGTAATGATAGGTTTCAAGGGCGGAAAAAAGGGAAAACTCGTACCTAGCTATCGGCCTTTTGACGATATCATCCTCGGGCGGGAAGGTATTTTTTCAATCCCCACGAGCTTCAGAGCTCTCCTATCCGTTCTTATTAACGTACCAGGCCGAAGGGATACTGCGGCATTAGAAATTGATGTCTTATATCATAGCGTATACGCTTACTCCGGGAAAAGGCGAAGCAATCTCTTAAAAGAGGAAGAGGGAGAAGGGAGCCCTATAAGGGCGTTCGCAGACGTGAGCGAAGGCGAGATAGAATGAGCAATGGGGGAAAGGGAAGAACGGCGGCGGATCCAATTCTGTTTGAGAGTATGTGGACCATGTGATGCGAGATTGGACAACTTTTAGATTGGACCGTAAGAGCAGCAGAGCCAGAGCCAGACGGAGAGCGAAGAACTCGACGGAAGGACGACGTATGGGCGTGAAGAAGACAGCCATACTATGCTCAATGGGGGCTGAGGCTGGAAAAAGAGGGATGAGCTAATATTAATGTCTTGCTCGTATCTGAAGTGGAGGAGGGCAAGGTATTCAGCTCTGTAGGACCTTGTCATGGAAGTCTTGATTATTGCATACCTCGCCAGGCAAATGTGATAAGTCGTCCCGTCAGGGCGATATGAAAAGATGTGGAAATTGCCCGGCTTGCACTCGGCGTAAGTAACCATCGGTTTATCGGAGGCCGCCCAATTGCAGGCGAGAGCTTGGGGATTTTCACTGAGGACTTTGCGTATTGAAAATATTGGGCTCTGGAATTATAATATATTATTACTATTATAATTCACTATAATAATATATCGATACCTTAAAGCACAAAGGGCATATGTCCAAAAATGGCATAATGAGAAAAATGCAAAATAAGTTTTTGATCAATTTACAAAAATAAAGATTTCTCCCATAGTTTTCAATTCCATAAAAAAATTCGCTAAATAAAAAATGTTTGTCTGGCCAACATCTACAACCTCGTTTAACCAGAACTTTGGTAGCACTTGGCACTTCCAAGATAAACGCTCTTTAAATATTTGTCGTTTTTCTATCACATCGTTTTTTGGCCCCGAAAATAGATAAAAGGATCATGATTCTTGGAGCAATCGATAGGTCCTGACGAGTAGATTCTTTCGGTACCGAAATCTCAAAATTGATATTTTGGGACATATGCCCTTTGCGCTTCAAGTTATCGACGAAGAGAAACGACCTTGAGCACACTTTCTCAAAACCTATAGGCACCTCGTACTTTAACTATAAACTATTAGTGGTACCTACTTGTATCAATTTTGCAACATGCTCTCATAGTAAATTACAATCACTTTTTCAAAACTATACTTGAATGCCTAACAAAAACGAATCATCAACAAAAACGTGAGCGCTGAAAATGAATCAAAACAAAACATCATTTCGCTTATCATTCAGTTCGGATAATAATCAATCCCTGACAGTCAATTTTAGAACATAAAGTACTTGGTAATTTATTTACCTATGCCATGAGTCGACAATAATTATTTTAAAACACAAAACACCACATCAATTTAGCAGCAGCAGAACAAAATCAACAATAGTATAACAAGTAGGAGCCTTCTCTTATCAAAGACATCACGCATTATCTCAACTGACAGTACGACCACTTCCGTTTTATCAGAGCCGACCAGTGAAGACACGGCCGCTTGACTTCTGAAGACTGGGCAGACTGTCAGCGGAGATGATGCGTGATGTTTTGATTAGATAAGGTTCCTACTCACAAAAGTATTGTTGGTTTTGCTCTGCTGCTGCCAAATTGGTGTGATGTTTTATTCTTTGTAATTTCTAACTAAAACCATAAATAAATTACCAAGTACTTTTTGTTCTAAAATTGGCTATTAGGGAGTAAGTAACGCAATAATAATTTATCGTGCAAAGGTCTTGAGTTTCGGGTCGAAGGTAAGAATAAGGGATCAAATAGCCGGGAGAAAGAAGGCGAAAGAATGCGCGAGACGAATGTTTAATCTTGTGATTATGTTTTAATCCAATATGGCGGGGTGTGGCCAAAGCAATATACCCTTATTGCCATTAAACAAATTGAAACAAACCCCGGAGTTGTGGACGAAAAGGCCATAGAGCGGGAAGGGGTAGACACCCATGGAGGGGGTGGAGCAATTTCCTTAAAAGGAACAAGTCCATGAATTATAGAACAACCTACCCATCCCCGTTCTGACTCTGATGGCAATGCCGGGGTTAAGGAAAAAGGTTTCTTCGAAGCTTCTTATTTTCCACTAGGGTCGAACCGTTGGAGAGAATAAGGACCGTATGAAATTGCGCCAGTCATTTTAATATTGGGAAAGATGAGGTGAATGGTATGTGCCTTGCATAAATTCGGCCGAGATAAGACGAGTCAAGGAAAGTTGAGACGTTGGAGCAATTTCCACGAATTGCAGGTTGAGGAGTTTGAGTCTATCGAACGAGTGTAATGTAACTTCACGAGGGAGAGATAGGATAAAAATGGAGAAAATCTTGAGTACACTGAGGACAAAAATTATGAAAAAAATGAATATTATCTCCCCCGTAAACCATACGAGATCAAAATATCGACGGTGAAGAGTTGGAAAAATTGGATTTTTGTTTCTAGTAGGTACTCCCCTCGAGTTTTACCGATTTTAGCGCTCATCTGGTGGATTTTTGAACTAATACGACGCAAAAGTGAAAATATTGATATCACTAAACGCTAGGCATGGAAGAAGAAGCATTGATAACGCTTAATTTTTCTGTTCTCCTGTAAACTTCGCCCAATGTGAGATACGTGGTCAACTCTTCACCGTCGATATAAATAACGATATGATCATCGTGAAATCGTCGAATTCATCAACCTACCAATTCCACATTGCGGCTTTTCTCGACGTCGCATTACAGTCGAAGTAATGATCGTGTTAAAGTGTTTATAGTTCCCAACACTCCTCGTTCGACTTCCTTCGAGAGTTTTCTCCCTTTTAAAACGAATCTACCAAATGGAAAGTTCGCACTTAACGTAATGGAAACCTCTCTAGATTAAAAAGTTGATAACTTGGCACGGCGGTGCAGACTTACGTTAAATTAAATTACTTATTGGAGGGGAAAATGGAATGACGGCCACCCGGCCCATTCTGCAGGCCAGAACCGCAGAACCTTTTCTCCCTCAAAAGCACGTTATTTCCGCCATTGTGATAATCATGACGTCACGACTGAGATTCTAATTTGTACTTCGGCGGAGCTTTTTCATTTTGAAAACTCTCCTTCTCTGTCTTCTCGATTCGTTTTCCTTTCAAGTTCCAGCGGTACAAAGAGCCGAAAGCATTTTAGACGAATTCTTGCGTATGACGCTCTTCTTAATTTCCTCTTTTTTAAGGGATGCACCCAAGGCTGAGAAGAGGGGAGGGGAAAGATCTGCAGGAATTAACGGATGTGCATTGGGGGAAATTGGGAAACGAAACCGTAAATCCACGCCAAGTCAGTTCATCCCTGGAGCTGACTCAGCTGGAGCTGAGCTGAATCACCTGGAGCAGAGCTGAATCACCTGGAGCAGAGCTGAATCACCTGGAGCAGAGCTGACTCAGCTGGAGCAGAGCTGAATCCCCTGGAGCAGAGCTGACTCAGCTGGAGCAGAGCTGAGTCACCTGGAGCAGAGCTGAGTCACCTGGAGCAGAGCTGACTCAGCTGGAGCAGAGCTGAGTCACCTGGAGCAGAGCTGACTCAGCTGGAGCAGAGCTGAATCACCTGGAGCAGAGCTGAATCACCTGGAGCAGAGCTGAATCACCTGGAGCAGAGCTGACTCAGCTGGAGCAGAGCTGAGTCACCTGGAGCAGAGCTGAGTCACCTGGAGCAGAGCTGAATCACCTGGAGCAGAGCTGACTCAGCTGGAGCAGAGCTGAGTCACCTGGAGCAGAGCTGAGTCACCTGGAGCAGAGCTGAGTCACCTGGAGCAGAGCTGAATCACCTGGAGCAGAGCTGACTCAGCTGGAGCAGAGCTGAATCACCTGGAGCAGAGCTGAATCACCTGGAGCAGAGCTGACTCACCTAGAGCTGAGCTGAATCACCTGGAGCAGAGCTGAATCACCTGGAGCAGAGCTGAATCACCTGGAGCAGAGCTGAATCACCTGGAGCAGAGCTGACTCAGCTGGAGCAGAGCTGAATCACCTGGAGCAGAGCTGAATCACCTGGAGCAGAGCTGACTCTCCTGGAGCAGAGCTGAGTCACCTGGAGCAGAGCTGAGTCACCTGGAGCAGAGCTGAATCACCTGGAGCAGAGCTGACTCAGCTGGAGCAGAGCTGACTCTCCTGGAGCAGAGCTGAATCACCTGGAGCAGAGCTGAATCACCTGGAGCAGAGCTGAATCACCTGGAGCAGAGCTGAATCACCTGGAGCTGAGCTGAATCACCTGGAGCAGAGCTAAATCACCTGGAGCAGAGCTGACTCTCCTGGAGCTGAGCTGAATCACCAGGAGCAGAGCTGAATCACCCGGAGCAGAGCTGACTCAGTTGAATTCACAACGTTGAACGTCATGTTTTACGCACCAATAAATTACAGAGCTCACCAAGAGTGAATAAGTGTAATGTTCTCAAATCAATATCTCGCCATCAATAAGTGGTATTCTTCCATTACCGTTCGGCAAACAACGTTGAAAACTGCTCGCCCCGAGAAATCGACGGCCGAGAGAAATTTCGCCCGTTTTGATTTAATTAAAATCATTAATCATGAAGGACTCTTCGGCATTCAGCGAGGTTCATCTGATTCGAGCGTCGATCCCTTATAACGGACTATCCGTTTCTCGTTCCATTCAAATCAAGCCCATTCAGGGAGTAATAACGTTATTTAACTACCTAACCGGCCTTTTCCGGGCCTCCCACTCCGCGGAAGTGGAAAGCCAATATTCCGACCCCGAACTCTGAGACTCATCACGGGCCCGCGAGGAAGCTCATTGGATGAATTTCTAGAAAATGCTCAACCCGCCCCCCTCCCGCCCGGCAGCAACTTCTCGATGGCCCATCAATAACAAACCGAATTAATTCCGGGCCCGGAATTACTTTTCAGACTCCCATAAAACGTTTTCAAAAGGGGCAGAGAAGAAATATAACGAAGATGAGCCACGGGCTGCGACGGGATGAAATTGGCGCAGTTATTGAATGCAAGGCAGTTAAGCCGGAGTGGATTGAACCGTTTTTGGCAATAGCGCCGGATTACTGGTGATTTATAACGATCGGCGACATGCTTAATCTGATAATTCCCTACCGTAAAGAGTAATTGGACGTCTGGCTTTGCCGTTAATAAATTGCCAAAACAGACGGATAACTCTCAAGTCTGGAGGAATCAGTGAAATCGTACGTGCATTTTTTCATCGTTTAAATTAAGCTAGAGCTCCTGAAAATACCTGCATCTTCAATAACAGTCTGTGTTCTGCTGTTTTGACGTGGTAGCAGAACGTGGTTCCGATCAGATTCATTAAAAAGTTAATGTGTACCACGGCTAATATTTCTGCATTACTGACCTATGTCTCACATGGTTGCAGAACGTGGCTTATCATTTCTACTCAAAATTGGTCATTTGAAATAGCAATATTATAATCATAAGAAATTCAAAAAGATTTTGGAGTAAAAATGGGGACTCAGGGCTTGAGAAATTCTTTACTGCTGAATACGAATATTTTTTCTTGCATGGTAGCAGAACGTGGTTCTTGTTTTTGACTAGAAATCTATGGATGAAAATTCCACCGAACCAGGGAAGAAGATGAAAATAGACGAGGAACCAGAGCTATATAGTGGAATATTCTTCATAGCGTTAGCTGATCGATTTTCTGAATGGTAGCAGAACGTGGTTTATATTTTTGACGAAAAATCAGTTATCGCAATGAATATACAGCAGAATTAGGTTGTTTAGGTATGAAAGATTTTGGTGTAACAATGGCAGTTACACTTGGAATTAATCAGATTGGGAATTCTTTCAAATCATGTGAAAATTTCATTACGATCAATTTCTTGAATGGTAGCAGAACGTGGTTCCTAAAATTCATACTTTCCAGAATAGGTACGCTTATCTAAAGCAGCTCGGAGCTTTGGGGGAGGAAATAGTCAGAATCTGGCGTTAACAGGTTCTAAACCTCTGATCCAGTAATCGTGTGGTAGCAGAACATGGGCACTCATTCCTACTCAAAATACCCATATGGACTCTTGCATAATGTGCATTTTTTTGGTTTCGGAATAAAAACGTTTGAATCGTCGTTTTCCTCTTGTATTTTTCACGACTAACCCAAAGTAGAAGTCAATGGAAAACCTGGAAAAACCCTTGATATCGGAGGGTCGGAATCCTAACGCCCTCTGGGTACGATAAAGGTTTTATGGAATTTGATTGGAATCCTAATGCACTGCATCTGGCCTTTTCACGTTCGTTTAGGGCATATCAAATTTCCTCTTTTAGAGAAAATCAAGCCCCCCCTCCCCTCCAGGCTGACTGAATCAATATCACTGATATGGGAGAGAATCTCGAAGTAATATTGTTCTCCTTGCTCCTTGTATGGGATAAGCGTGGCCTTCCCCGGAAGCTAGCAATCAGGCTTGAGAAAAAGGATTCGGAGCGGGATGGGATTTTCTTTTTCGATATACCGAGATTAGAGCGTGCACGTAAATGTAAACAAGTTACCCATATATGCCTATGTAATGTCTTATTCGCGTAAATAGGCCACGCATTACATTTTAAATCTCCATCGGCGCGTGATTTTCAAAATATTTCCCGAAAACTATTTTCAAGTAGTCGAAATTTCAGTTTTTCACCGATCACCCCCGAAATCAGGATCCGCGTTGTTCCTTCCGCCACCACCCAAATGCTTCCGCTCTAAACATGCGATGTCAAAGGCTTAGATGTCTATTATTCCCCTGAAAAGGGACGCCCTTATGTGCGTAGATGGTATAGCCTTGTCCTGCACCCTCCAATAGCTCTCACCCTTTTACCAGACATTGAACAGGATAAGAAATCCATTAGAAGTAGGACGGAAAAGGTCGCCATGGCAACTGTTTACTCAGAGGCACATCCTTCTACGCTTTCCTCCGCCGTGCCTACGTCTGGATACCTCGATGGACCCCCAGACTGCAAATGCGCCTCCATAATGTCCGGAGGAGGTGACGCAGCTAAAGCTCGAGACTTGAAAATCATTCAGTTCATTAACTCGAGGGCCTTTTCGACAATCATTAGGTTCCGAGAAATCTCTTGGCAATTTCGAAAGGAATTAAAAAAAAAATCAAAGCTTTCACCTTCTTGTTTTCCTTGGGAATAAATTCATCCAAGGCGAGCAGAAGTGCGTAATCAAACGTAATTGGGTACATGTTGCAAGAATCAAATGGGACAAATATTTCGATTCAATTTATCAGTTAGTAACCCCTTGGTAGGTAGTTAAACTATTAATAGAGCAATGTCTTTTCTCTGGATTGCATTGTTTTGTATATTTTTTCCAAAATTCAACTCTCATCAGTGAAATTATTCAAACTTCTGTAGGAAGATGTCAAAAGTCAGACAAAATGAAAAAGAATAAAAAATAAAAAAGATGTCAAAAAACAGTAAAAAAAATTATTTACTGATTTTTTTGCCAATTTTTTTTTAAATTTTCATCATTTTATACAGGTTTTGGAAATGATTCCGAGTAAAAGTGTTTAGGTAAACGTTTTTTCGGAAGCTCCGTTCCGATTGCCGATTTTAGGATGATTGCAAAACTTCCTTTCATTATGCAAATATGGAAGTAAAAATGAAAAAAATTGCCGACAGCACACTTCAAGATGGACAGTAATTAATGGAAGGGCTGGTCAGGGAAACTGACTCCTCACCATGTGGCAGCGAGGGGGAGTGTTAAGGAAGCTGAAAGCCCAGGCCGACGCACTCAAACCGTCCATTAGCTCTGTCCTCATCTCTCCCTCATGTCTATTCCCAATTGAGAAAGCTCCTTACGAGGAGGGGAGGCCGTGGAAAAATACATCGAAATAGCAAACCTATGAGGTGAGTCTGTGGCGTCGGATGGAACCCTAAAGGAAAAAGTAGAGGCCACCGAGGAGATATAAAAAATCCGGTAATGTGACTTGTGATATGGCATCTTACGTCTTCTAGGGTGGCCCCTGCTACTACTTACGCAGCAAATCCCCAAATGGAATGCTACTTCCGAGCTTGGGAGATCTGGATGTGTTTTTTGCCCCACTCGACTGCATTTTGCGGCGGTTTTTTGCCTTAGTTTACAAAGATAAGTCCGAAAGTAGCTTACGATATCATTTCTCACCTTTGCACTATGCCTACAGCTGAATGAGCCAAGCCTCAACATTTTTTTTACGTTCGATAGAACGAAAAATCAATATCAGTCGAGAAAATGATCTTGTAATTGTCCAATTATTTACTTTTTTTGAGTCATTTTGCGATACCCCTCTCGCTCTTGACAAGTAACAGTAAAATTGAAATGACAAGGAGTACCAAACCTCATGGGTGAATCATCCAGGGTGATTTTATAATTTACCATCGTGTTCCTCTCATTTCAGCCCTTGAAAATTGCAATTAAAATTTTTTCGATTTTTTTTGTAGAGAATTCGGTTGTTTTTAGCTTATTCTCAAAAGAAGATAAAGGGTAAGTGAAAGCGACTCGAAACAGAGGGTAAATTTAACGATACGTTAACGGATTGGTAGATGTGGCCCAAGAGAGGGTTTGAATTTATCGCAAGATGTTGAAAGTTCAGTGAGAGTTGCCCTAACGAGAGGTTCATTCCAACGAAACGTTAACAGAACAGTAAAACTGCTAGTAATGCGAGTTTGAACGATGAATTTTGGTGAAAAGATGCCCCTAACACGAGTTTTAATTCAACGAGATGTTGAAAGTTCGGTGAAATTTGCTCTAACAAGAGGTTAATGCCAACGATACGTTAACAGATCGGTGTATGCTGCTAATGCGAGGTTAAATATAGGTACCTGACGTTAAAAGTTTGGTTAAACTGCCCCTAACGAAACGTTAAGAGTTCGTAAAATGGCCGTCGGTCGAAAATCGACTCGGTTTGGAAGTATCGCTAACTGGAATTCATAAATTAGGTACCAACTTGTTCACTCACTTGGCTAAAGTTTGCGGGTGAACGCTGCCCGATGGCCGACAACAATAACGTTAACGTAGCTTCACAGACATACCGGGTCACTGCACAACTCGGCTGTACTACGAACTGTCGTAGCTCCGGGGGCGAAGTCCGACCAACACATTGCGAACTCGCCTATCCCTACCCGACGGGCGACCCGATTTCCTCAGCCCAAGAGACACACAATTACCCTAAATGTTAATTAATACTCCCCGTGGAGCAAGTTGAATTGCTATCGGTCCCCTTCGCTAATTAGTTTATTATTGATGGCTCCCAAGAGGGCGCCGGGATTCTCCTCGGTGGCACCGGCAGCGTCAGATTACAAGAATCGTTGTTACACTACCGATCGGGAGGTTCGATTAATCGATACTGGACCCGATGCTGTTCCAGGGATATCACCTTGGGCGGGAAATAGTACGGACATTTTTGGCGCGGTCCCCCGCAGAGGAGCACCTTTGGCAATAAAATTTTATTCGAGAAAACGTCTCGAAATCAGGTATAAACAAACCAAAATCGTCCCGGGGGATCGGAAGTTCACTTTTTCTCTCTTTCCAATAAGTTTAAAAACAACATTTTATCGATAAAGTTCTATGTCCAACATGAGGCTTGCGCAGTACATTTATTTTAATCGCGTGACTACAACAATTTATTTTAACGTTATTCACTCCTTCACTTCTACATTTTCGAAAAATGAAGGTGTGAAGCGTGAAAGTGTGAAATTTTCATGGTTTTATGTTATTGCTATTCTTTTAGATGGACAATCTAGCTGTTTTTCTCAATGATTGATGATTCCGCAATGATTTTATGATTTCAATGAAATCATGTCTTATTCTGTCGGTTGTAAACCTTCACGAGGAATTCCTCCTATTATTTATTCCACATTGGACGTAGGAGTAATTAAGTATAAGTAATTAAGAGGTAATGCGTTTATTCTTGCAATGCGTATTCGCGAAATAAGATTGTAACTCGGTGGGAAAGCGTCTGAGTAAAAAATCGTCCGACTCAATGAATGAATAATGAAGACAACCTCTCCAATTAAAACCGGCTTATAAATTTCCATTTATGAATTCGGACTCGTATAATTGCGAAAACCTAGTTAAGCCGTTAGGCCAAGATTGATCCTTAAAACAGCAATTATCTCTGAGGAATTTTGAGCACGGCGAATTGGAGAGAACTACCTACTCAAAATACGGTCTTACTTTGAAGGATTCCAAACTCAAACTGATGCTCAAACTCAACAGTCGAAAGAAAGGTAAGCTCAAACTCAGAATCAGACTCAAACTGAAATTGAAACTCAAACTGAAACTAAAATTGAAACTGAAACTAAAACTCAAGCTGATACTCAAACTCAAAAGTCGAAAGAAAAGTAAACTTAAACTAAAACTCAAATTCGAGGTAAAATTAAAGCTCAAACTGATGCACAATATCTAACTGAACTTTCTGATACTCAAACAGAAACTGATACTCAAACTCAAAAGTCTAAAGAAAGGTACACTCAAAGTCAAACTCACACTCAAACTCAAGCTGAAAGTCAAACTGAAACTAAACTGAAAATCAAACTAAGCCTCAAACTAGAGCGCAAACTCAAACTAAAACTCAAAGTGACACTCAAACTCAAAAGTCGAAGGAAAAGTAAACTCACACTCAAACTGAAACTGA
This sequence comes from Nesidiocoris tenuis, assembly GCA_036186465.1. Classification (NCBI taxonomy): domain Eukaryota; kingdom Metazoa; phylum Arthropoda; class Insecta; order Hemiptera; family Miridae; genus Nesidiocoris; species Nesidiocoris tenuis. The sequence goes on along the minus strand of AP028915.1, from coordinate 8,234,232 downwards.
AGTCAAACTGAATTTCAAACTTAAACTGGAACTAACACTGAAACTGATACTCAAACTCATAAGTCGAAAGAAATTTGAACTGAAACTGAAACTAAAGCTTAAACTCGATCTGAAACTCAAACTGGAACTTTCAGGTTGTGAATCAGTACTTATCAGTTTGAGTTAACCTTTCTTTTGACCTTTGACTTCGATTATCACTTTGTGTATCAGTTGGAGTTTGAGTTTTGTTTCACTCTGAGTTTCAGTTTGTGATTACCTGTCTTTTGAACTTGAATTCGAGTATCAGTTTGAGTTTTTGATTCTGTTTGAGTACGAGTACCTGTTTGAGTTAGGGCGCGTGTACCAGAATCAGTTTCCGTTTGAGTAGTTGGTACCAATTTGATTTTGAGTCCCAGTTCCATTTTGAGCTCGAGTAACACTTTCAGTTTTGGTTGGTGTATCAACATCAGTTCATTTTCAGTTTCAGTTCGAATGTCAGAATCAGTTTGAGTTTCTGTCCCTGTTTCAGTCTGAGTTTGAGTATCTGTTTCAGTTTGGGCTTGTGCATCAGTTGATACGTGAGTTTCCATTTGAGTATCATAGAGTTTGAGAAAAAGCTTTAGCTACAGTTTGAGTTCCAGCTTGAGTTTCAGTTTGGGTTTGAGCTCAACTTTCTTTTGACCTTTGGGTTTGAGTTGCAGTGTCTTCGGTGTTTTGTGGCGACATTCAGGGTGGAAATGATGGCTTATGGTAAATCAGAAGTTAGAGTAGTGGTTCAAATGGTGAAGTCTGATGGTGAAATGGTGAGTGATGGTGGAGTTGATAGCAAAATTTTCATTAATAGTGAAATCTGATGGAAAAGTCGAGGTTTTTACTGAAAAAGATGTTTCTGATGGTGGCTTTTGACGATAGAATGGTAATGGTAATGGTTAACACTTTTCGGGTAAAATCCGAAATTAGGTACGACTCGAATAATTGCAACTTCTGGCGATGAATTCCCATGTTGTACTTCGAGATTCTTATACCGGCTTTCGGGGTGACCAACATGACTGCACCCACACCTGGTTCCAATTAATCCCAATTAATTAATTACCTGACGGAGGCAGGGCGTTTAAACACGGCTCTCATTAACCGGGCCCTTTCTTGCCGGTGGTGAACTGTACGGTATGACGGCCCCTATTACCGGCTAAGGGTCCTGCGAAAAAATACCGACTAATTGCCACAACTCGACTGCACGAGTGCGCGGACTGGTTTTTCACCTCTCGGAACGGCCCTAATGGTAACTTCAATTGACATTTTTCTCCTAATGGGCGTGCGGCCATCTGGCGCCGAAAAACGGCCCGGGGTAACGAATTTTCGAGCTGCCACTGTCCTGATGAGGATAAATTGAGAAATGCCGGAAATTTCGACGTCTTCATGTGTCCTTATTTTATTAAAAGGATGAGTTTTTGCGTTTTGGATACGGGAATGTTCATGCTAAGTAATTTCGCTCATGGTTTGATAATTATAAAACTTTAGGTAGGTACCGACAAAATGTTTGATACATCCCACCAGAATAACCAAATTATAATGTGGAATGAAAACTCGGTATTTTGGCCTGTATTTGTGTCTTCAATTATATGAATTTTAAAATGTTTATTTAGGACGAGTCTTTGCAATTCGGATAGGGAAATTTTCATGCTAAGTGAAAGTAAATCGCCGTTCTAGGCGTTGGCTATTGACCGATAACCAAAGTTGCCTCGGGCGTGCCCTGCCGACCTCGAGGAGAGGCTCGGAACTAGTCAGGACATGTCGCTCTAGTCTCACAGCTCTTCGGTACTGTGATACACATTCATGCTAAGTCATTTTACTGATGGTTAGATAATTTCACAACTTTTGGTACAGAATATCCGGCCAGAATGACAAAAATATAATGTAGAATGAGACCTCGGTTTTTTGGACTCTCAGGTATGAATTTTGAATTTTTCAAATAAACTAAATTGCTAATAAGAAATTTAGGTCAACCTGAAACATTACTGGATATTGTTCAAATCTTTTCAACTTCGCATCCTCTAGCGGGCAAAACACCCCCCCCCCCCCATAAACCATGCTAGTTGAGGAACGAGATGGTTCCCAGCGACAGGCCTTACTAATGATAAAGAAGAATAATAACGTTTTTTCCGAACTAATTTCACATTGAGACGGTTAACAACAGACGGATTGAGTTTCATGGGCCATTCGTTACGGCGCGGAGCCTTTTTTTTTCTGAAGCCTATTTCGGAGGCACTTCATTAAAAAAAACTCTTTCAGCCTCGAAGGGGGTTTGAGCCGTTCTGACGTACTTGTAAAAGAAACTACCACATTTCCGAAAAGGCTGTTTCCATCAACAAATTCAATATAACTCGAAATTGATTTTTTATTTAGTTCAAAAACGTTCTAATATTTAGTCAAAAATGCGCAAAAGTTTCCTCAGTTATGTTCATCATGACCAATTTTGAATGCCAGGTCATGATTCATAACACCACCATCGAATTGTAAAAGAAGGTGAGAGTGAAAGTGAACGTGAGGTTGAGAGTGAAAGTGAATGTGAAGGTGAAAGTGGAGGTGAAGGGGAAAGTGAACGTGAAGGTGAATGAGAAAGTGAAACAGAAAGGACGATGAAAGTGAAGGTGAAAGTAATAGTAAAAGTGAAGGTGAAGGTGAAAGTGAAGTTGGATGTGACGGTGAAAGTGAAAGGTGAATGTGAAGGTAAAAGTGAAAGTGAAAGTGAAAGTGAACGTGGAAATGAATGTGAAGGTGAATGTGATGGGGAACGTGAAAATGAATGTGAAGGTGAAAGTGAATGTGAAGGTGAAAGTGAACGAGAAAGTAGAAGAGAAAGGAAGGTGAAAGTGAAAATTAAGGTGAAAGTGAAAGTGAAGGTGAACGTGAAGGTGAAAGTGAAGGTGAAAGTGAAGGTGAAAGTGAAGGTGAAGGTGAAAGTGAAGGTGAAAGTGAAGGTGAAAGTGAAAGTGAAGGTGGAAGTGATGGTGGAAGTGAAGGTGAAAGTGAAGGTGAAAGTGAAAGTGAAGGTGAAAGTGAAGGTGAAAGTGAAGGTGAAAGTGAAGGTGAAAGTGAAGGTGAAAGTGAAGGTGAAAGTGAAAGTGAAGGTGAAAGTGAAGGTGAAAGTGAAGGTGAAGGTGAAAGTGAAGGTGAAAGTGAAAGTGAAAGTGAAGGTGAAAGTGAAAGTGAAAGTGAAAGTGAAGGTGAAAGTGAAGGTGAAAGTGAAGGTGAAGGTGAAGGTGAAGGTGAAGGTGAAAGTTAAAGTGAATGTACAGTAGCGGTGGAAATAAAGGTGAAGTGCGACTGAAGGGATGAGTAAAGGCGGATTTTTTTCCGTATCCGAAGTTGCCCCGGGCGTGCCCTGCCGGAATCAGCGATACATCGTCAGTAATGAGAGAGTTTTTGTAGCATCTTTGATGATTGTCTGTAAGTTATTATCTGTAATTAACTGAAGAAAGCTGCTAAACCGAAAAGTTGTCAATATCTCGACGAAAAAAGACTTACGCGTTTTCCAAGGCGCATGAAATTTTCATTTTTCCGTCGACCTTTGTTATCAACTCAATCGTATTCGAATATTCTATTCTTGTAATCGAAATACTACGTGAGACATTCGTAAGCAATGACGAACCTTGGAAACGATTTTCGGAGCAAAAAGACCTTTGAGTGATTAGGAAAAGAGATGAAACGACCAGAAGGGGGTGCAAAGCTCTCTAAATGAGATAGGTAACCTTTTATCCATCTCATCAAGTAAGTACTTCTCGCCCAATCTAGAAAAGCGTGCGGTCCTCCATTTCCATTACCGGAGCCAAAGTCTTCTACAAATCACTATTCAATTACCCGTGGGTCAATTCCGTAGATTAATACCGCCGCCACCACCCCTCCCCCTCAGTTTTTGTTCTTGTTCAGCCACCCACTACCATCAGGCAGAATGAAAAAATTAATTAATTTTCCGCTTCCTTCGCCTAGCTGTGTTCATTTCCACGGAGCATTAAAACTTTTTTTTCTACTTTCGTCATCTAGATTTAATTACGAAAATGTTCTTTATTGTTCAATAACGCGGGACAAAATAATATTTCTGGAGATTTTTTCCTCCCTCCTTCCTTCTCTTTCGGTCGCCGCTGTTTTTAATTAAGCCGATATACATCCAGTCGTTTCGTTTCGAGAGTAACCTTCAACTCGTCTCGTTATTGGCGAGTATGAAATTCAAGATTGGATCCCGAGAGCGGAAATTAATTGCTAAATCCTCATTACGACTTGTTACTACGAGCGATTTACGACCAGTTCACTCGCGTATGGCAGGAGAAAAAATTTCTGGATAAAAAATGGCACCGAAAAGGCGTAGAAAAATCAAAAAAATCTTGACTTACCTAATAATCTGTCATCCTGCGAATTGATATCCCCGTCAAGAGGCTGTAACGAGTTTCTACCTGAAAAGAAGAAATGGAAAATGTCAGTGCAAAATTGAAATAAATTGTGAATGAATTTAATTTATTTCATCAAATTTGTTTTCATATTTTTGAATGGATGAAGCCCCATGCAAATTAATTCAATACAATTTTTTTTTGCATTTTTGTCGTGTTTTTTACAGTCAAACATTTTATCAAATTTTACACATTTCATCACATTTTGATAATATATACGTGATTTTCCTTAAAAAAAACTCGAAATTCGCTTTTCCCACACTTTTGGTGTTTAGTTTGAATGATAAAATCATAAATAGAAGTAGGATAAAAAAAATTCGCCCAAAAATTAGCCCAAGAATTAACACATTGAAACGACTCATTTTCCATCAATTTATCGATACCTCAATTAGGTATCAATTGCTTATGTTTACAATGAGGAAAAATAAACACCTAAAAATGCAAAAAATTCGATTTTTTTTAATTTAATTTTTTTAAGTTTGTCAAGAATTTTGGTGCAGAAAAACTTAAATTCATATTTGACCCAAAAACCACCTATACGTTGGCTCTTTCCTCTATAAATAATTAATGATTAATTAATATCTAACAATAAAAAATTAAAAATTAAATTAAATTAAAAATAATCAATAGCAGGAATTGAAATCATAAATAAAATAAATATAAATAAATAAATCAAAAAATATTATAAATAAAAAACTATGAGTTGACAGCTGACCCAATCTACGAATACATAATATAAAACAAAATATGTTTTATATTATGCATTCGTAGATTGGATATTTAATATCCCATCATTCACTTTCAACCCTCGAAATGTCGGTTGTTTACGGAAAAGTCAGCGAATTAATCATCTCCGTCATTTAGCAATAAAGCGCATCAGAATTGTATTTTATTCAATTCGCGGAACTATAGTTTATTAAATTCCACTCATCGTGGAGAGATCGGGCAGATAAAATTAGATATTTAAAAGCATCTAACTCTTCAACTCTTAATAAATCGTAATTCCAATAACACGGATCCCGTCGACGTATATTGAATTGTCCACTCAGTCGTTTAATGGGCTTCAATAATTGAAATCAATATAGCCCATTGAGGGATTATTCATAGATAAATAGGATATCGAGGTCGTTCGGTATTATAATTAAAATCGATTAGCATCCTATACTTGGTATGGCCAGCCCGTACTGGAAATGTCGACGATAACTTTCTGTACGAAGTGTGATTGATCGCTTTAATTTCAATAGCAGCTGAGTGGACTCCAATGGGCTGGAGATGATTATTCTGTCCACTTCAGGCGAAACAGTCCACTTAAGTGATATTAGACTACCGACGTGTTTTTCCTACATGTACGAGGGAATTAAGTGAGGCGAAAAATACTCAACGACGCTGACGCCGGCGTATTGACAAATTGTTTCGACCTGCTAACTGACGTGTTCGACAGTCAAAGCAACGTAGATAGACCAAAGTTCAAGAAAACGTATAATAAGGTTTTTGAAATTAGTGGGAAAATTCAAATGAAAAATTAGTTTAGAAAATATGGTCGTAATTAAATAATTCATTTTAAAATTTGTCCAAGTTGAAATATATTTGCAAATTTCCGACCGCGCTCTGCTACCAGAATATTAAAAAACCACGTTCTGCAACCTTCACGTTTTAAAACCCTGCTTGGATACCTAAAATTTTAAAACCACGGTCTGTTATCACCATTTTTAAAACCACGCTCTGCTACCAACATTTGTACAACCATTCTGTGCTACCAAAATATTTAAAACCACGCTCTGCTACCACAATTTTAAAACCACGCTCTGCTACCACAATACCTAATTACCAGACGATTTAAAACCACACTCAGCTTTTTTAAAAAAAAGCTCAACATTTTTAAAAACATGTTCTGCAACCAAAATTCTTAAAATAATGTTCTGCTACCAAAATTTGCACAACCACGCTCTGCTACCATAACTTTCAAACCACGCTCCGCTACCAAAATTTTTAAAACCGTTTAGTGCAACCAAATTTTTCAAAACCACGCTCTGCTACCAAAATTTTTAAAACCGCGTTCCGCCACCTAAACTTTTGAAACCACGCTCTGCTAGCAACATTTTTAAAACCACGTTCTGCAACCGAAATTCTCAAAAATCATGTTCTGCTACCAAAATTTGTACAACCACGCTCTGCTACCAAAATATTGAAAATCACGCTCTGCAACCAAAATATTCAAAACCACGCTCTGCTACCAAAATATTGAAAATCACGCTCTGCAACGAAAACATTCAAAACCACACTCAGCAAGCAACATTTTTAAAACCACGTTCTGCAACCGAAATTCTTAAGATCATGTTCTGCTACCAGAATTTGCAAAACCACGCTCTGCTACCAAAATTTTTAAAATTGCGTTCCGCTACCTAAACTTTCAAAACCACGCTCTGCTACCAAAATTTTTAAAACCACGCTCTGCTACCACAATACCTAATAACCTCTATACTATACTTACAATCAGGTACAGTCGCTATCTCGATCAACAACGATTGGTAACGGGTACCTAGCTAGATATTTTTGCATGGAAAATATTATTGTTACCTATTTAACTTCGTTTCTCAAGCCCAAATATATTTTATTCAAACAAAAAAGGAAATTTTAGCCTGCATGGCAGTTACATATATCATTATTTCGAACTATGAGTATTGAAAAATTATACTCGCACGAATACTTCAGCTCTCCCCGACTGGGAGGACGAAGCGAAAGCATCAATACAAATTTAGACAAATGACCTCCCGCTGTTGAAACTAACGATCAACCCTCGTTGAAACCAACCCCGGGGGATGAACCGAAGTTGGAATCTCGAGCGTCTATATTTTTCCAGCGGAGAAAAAACGACGTTTTTTGAGCAATTAATAAAACGGAAAGCGAAGAATTAATTGGTCCGGGTCTTTTTTCGAGTTTTTTACGATGGAAAATATACCGTTTGTCAGTCACAGCTGTCTTAATCAAACAGTTCAAAAAAGAAGTTGAACAGATGCGCTCGTCATTTGGAAAAAACCGGAGGATGTTTAGGTTTTAACGCCTGGAAGACTAATGGCGTCCGAGTTATGGGGTTGAAAAAAGAGAGTTATGGGAAAAGAGATGAACAGCGCCAGGAAACCGCGACGGCTCAAGGGATGCTTTGGATTTTGAAGGAAATACTAAACGAATAGGGAGCAAGGATAGCGATCATTAAAACTTGTACAAACAAGACCTTCCCCGGTTCGAGAAGGTTCGAAACCGTTCAACTTCGGCCCGCTCCTTTAAAATAATCAGGAATATCCTTTCCGGTTAAAGGGTCGCGCAATGATGAAAGTTCCCAGCCATGGTAATGGGACCAATTCGATTTGGAAGGTGCGGCCTGAGCGGGAAGTCCGGTAAAAGATCGAAACCGAGGAGGTAATGAGAAAAATTAGCGCCACATTTTTGGGCAACATTTTTCACTCTAAAATTTTGAGTCTGATTGATAGATTGTGACGGGTTGTCCAGGATGTGACGGACTATGTTATGGTTAAGTGATTATAACCGAGTTACATAGAGGATCCGATTTCGGGAAAATGTTGGGTTTGGAGAGGAAGTAACCAGAAAAATGCCAAATTTTCAAATTTCAAAATCAAAATATGGGTTTTTTGGAAAAAGTGCCAAAAACGGTTTTTTTCTCGAAAAAGTAGTTTTGCCCCCCCCCCCCCCACGGGCAGGGGAGAACTTACAAACGCGCGGAATGAGGGAAGTAACAGATTGAAAGACGCCTCTCAAGAAGGGCAAGTCCATGCGTTGGAGCGAATTAGACTACATAGAAACTACATTATCCGAAGCCCTCGGAAAGGGATAGAACCGATCCTGAGTGGCCCTGGACGCCTTGCCTGTCGAACTGGGATTTACTACATTGGAAAGTACTTTTGCACCAGCGCACTTTACTTTTTCGATTTGCACGTCTCCTAGTTCAGTTCTGGGGCTGAAAAACTCGTGGCAGTCGTACGAAGAAGTCGGCAAGAAATTATGAAAAATGGTAACGGGGTGAGAAGAAAGTGAAAATCATTTCTTAAAACCGAAAATACCCTTGGCAATGGCACAATTTAGCATATCGACACCTTAAAGCACAAAGGGGATATGTCCAAAATTGGCTATTCTAAATTGGATATTCTTACATGTACCGATTTTGAACTTTCCTCACAACTTGCGGGCTCTCAATGACCGAAACCGATTCCTTTCCGCCGATTAATTGGATTTCTCCCTTGTGTAATGTAAACTTCTTTCGCAGCCTAGGCTTTTCGACCGCTAAATTGGAATTTTTCGACGCACCCCCTTCACATTCTGCGACTTTCCTCTTTTTTAATTTCCTTTTCCTCGCAATACGAGAGGGTAAGAACAAAAAGTGGTTAATTAACAGGGTATCCTACTCAAGGCATTGCTACAAGGGCGCTTCGATTCCAAGAGATTCTCAAACATGAGGGTTGCGTGAAATCAGAAAGATTATTCCGCCGATTAGGTATGTTTTTGAGTCCACTGGTTTTCTCTTGAGTTCACAAGCTTATCCTTCAGTTCTCTAGTTTACCGTTGAGTTCGCTGGGTTTTTTTCTCGAGTTCGAGTGATTTTCATTAGGATCGATAGTTCGGTAGTTTTACCTTGAGTTCACAAGTTTATCCTTGAGTTCTCTAGTTTATCCTTGAGTTCACTAGTTTTCCGTTGAGTTCACAAGTTTCCCGTTGAGTTAACCAGTTTCTCCTTGATTTCACTATTATCTCGTTGAGTTTACTAGTTCACTAGTTTTCCTCTGGGTTCACTGGCTCTCTAGTTTTACTTTAGGTTCAATAATTCATCCTTGAGTTCACTGGTTCACTAGTTTTGTCTTAAGTTCACTCAAGTTAAGTTCATCGATTTCCCCTCGAGTTTTTTAATCTACAAGACTTATTCTTCCGTTAAATTCGTTTATTTTTATTAGTTTTTCTTTTTTAATTAGTTAATTAGTTCTCCCATTCATTTCACTAGTTTTTAACCTTCTTAAATATTTCCCTAGTTTTCGTTCTCTTTTGAGGCCTACCTGGCTCAAATTTCAGTAATTTTTGCTCGATTCGCGACCACCTTGGGAACCGATTTCAAGAACAGTCCACCGGGGGCCAGCTGTGTTTGACTTACCGACCAAATAAAGGATGGCCGATTTGAATAATCCGCCGGGGGGAAAATATTCAAAAGGGACGGGATCGAGAACTAACCAGGCTGAAAACAACTGTCCGTACCAGGAGACACGGAGTGACATAAACTTAAACCGATTACCGATCTCAATAGGCATTTGGATCCGATTCGCCCACCGGCTACAACTCAAAAACAGTTTGTGTCAACAAAGATTACCCACGTCCGTTCGGCTTATTTGCTTTACAACCGACATTTATGTTCGCATGAGATGGGGCGGAATGAGGTAATTGTTGTTGCGCAAGATAAAGTTATGGCCATAAATCCACCCTAGTTCTGATTTTGAGTTTTGTGAGCTCATCAATTTTGACATTTACGCATTTACATGTTTTTGAAATTTTTCCAAAACAACAGTCACGACACCAATAAATTAGGTACGTAACAATTCATGTAAAATTAGGTAAATTGAAGAGTTTTCCTCCAAAACTGCATTCATCCACTTTCGAGTTTTGTCGATATCGATTTCGATTAATAGCAGCTTTGGTACCTCTGAGTAATCGAAAATCGAAAAAACAAAATCGATATCGACAAAACTCGAAAGTGGATGAATGCAGTTTTGGAGGAAAACTCTTCAATTGTAAAGTCGAAAATAGTTACATGGGTGCATCGATATTTTTGTTTCAATGTGTCGATACAACATTTTTTGTTTTGATCTATCGATGCAATAAGTAGTTGTATTATTCCATTATTCAACATCAAATAATCGATTTTTTTTCATTTTGACGCTAGGAATGCAATATATTGGTTTTTGAATTTTAAATAATTTTCGATTCAATTAATTATCGATTTTGATCAAATATCGATCATATTAATCATTTCAATTAATTGTCGATTTTTCCATCGGTTGATCCGATATCGACACTGGGTTTTTGGTATATAGTTCCAAACATCGATATTTTACTTTTTCAATATTCAATGCCAAAATTTTGGGTTGTGTGTCGATACTGTATTATCGATATTTCTTGACGGTATATCCTTAGAATAATGTATTATATAAATAGGTACCGATACTTTGGTGTTTGGGATTTTGATCCAAAAGTTGATACTTTTACATATTCAGCATCTATTCATTATCGATTTTTAGGTTTGCACGACGTACAAACGTATGTCAATACTTTAAGATCGATAATGCTGATGATCCTTTGAACGATTTAAATGTATCGATACTATGGTCTTTGGTATGTGATCCAAATATCAATATTCTTATCGTTTTAAATATCGATACTTGCATATCGATAATTCTAGATGAAGCATCGTTGGAACGATATAAATATATCGATACTATAGTTTTCGGTATATTTGATTCAAACATCGATATTTTTTGCATGTTGATCCTGTTAGATCGGTATTCCTAGATGATCAATATTTAGAACGATATATCAGTAATACGGTTTTCGGTATGTTGATCTAAACATCGATATTAGTCGTTTTTCACAAATTGATATCGATTTTTTGTTTGCATGTCGATACTGTTAGATCGATATTCCTAGATGAAATGTATCCTTAGAACGATACATATCGTTACTATGGCTTATGGTATATGGTTCCGAACATCGATACTTATACTTTTTCAATATACGATATCGATATTTTCGTTTGAAACGTCGATTCTGATAGATATCGATATTCTAGATGAATTAAATCGATACAACATATCGACGAATTAGTTTCGGTATAGGTATTGATACAATACGGCGATGTTTTTGACGTATAACAACACGTACGTCGATACAAAACACCGATTTGTTTGTTTTGAATGTAACTACTGTTAGACCGAATTCCTAGATGATGTATATCTTTAGAATGATACATATCGTTACTATGGTTTATGGTAAATCGATCCGAACATCGATATTTATACTTTTTCATATACGATATCGATATTTTCGTTTGAAATGTCGATTCTGATAGATATCGATATTCTGGATGAATTATATCGATACAACCTATCGACGATTTGGTTTCGGTATAGGTATCGATAAAATGAGTTATTTTTGACGTATAACAACACGTACGTCGATACAAAACACCAATTTGTTTGTTTTGATATAAAAATTTGTTTGTTTCGATATAAAACTACAATATATCGATATAAATACAGTGGTTGTAGGTAATAGGGGTTGTGGTAGGAACGCCAATTTTCCACTGCTGACTTGAACTGAAAATTCGAAAGAAAAATTGCGAACCCTAGGGTTTTTTCACCAATCCGATAGGAAGGGAGTCGAAACGGACTCAGAGGCAATCTCCACTTTCCCGGCGCCGCCCTCCAAACACGCACGCATCCAATTTCAAACTTCTTAAAACCCAGGAAATAGGTTCGGGCGCAGTAATGCATTTCCTCGCCTATGAATAATTAAAGAGACATCTCCCCCAGCCAAGGCATGGCGAACAGTTTCAATTAAATTCGCCTTTTATGATCCTCCATCCCTTCGGCGAGAGGAGATTGAATAAATCATTGCATTTCCAATTCGTCCCATTGGTCGAGAAATCGTTTCTACCTATTTGCCGAACGGATTATCGATTCTCGCCCCGATATTGTAACTTACGGGACGGAGCGAAACGGAGTGGCTGAGAGGGGTCGGCATTTATCCGACAAGGAGAATTACATTACCCGGAGTAAACGGGCATTTCTACGTCATAGTTAACGCATTAATGTGATTCTAAAAAAAAACGCAATTCCCAAGATCTGAATTCTGAAAAAGTGAACCTTCTCCAAAAAATTTCAAAAAATTCATGGAGCTTCGTGGGATCATAAAAAAGAGTTATCAACTCATGACGCAACTCAATTTCAATCTTAGGCCTTCGAACTGGAATTTATAGAATTCATACGGTGGTGGTAATGAGAAGCGCTGGCGGTAATGAGAATTCTTAAACGTTGCAAGGTTATCTACCTACCTTTCAATCAATTTACTTTTCAGACAGACTTTTGGACAGACGACCGACCGAAAATATTACTCGGCCTTGTCACTGCTATCAGGAAAACTTGGGACCAGACAAAAATTAGAAAAAAATAAGGAAAAGTTTGAATTCCTGACGCTAATGCATAGTTGATGAGCTGGCTGAAAACAAAATTTCTTGCAGAGACTATTAGGCGTTTTACGGCACGCGGAATGAGCAAACTTTCACCGGGCTAATGACACCTTTGTTAGTTTTTGAAGTTTTTCGAATACGAACAATTACCTACTAGTCAGCCCTCCATGAAAAAAGCCGAAATATTGAGTTTTGAGTTTGTTCCAAAAATTTGCACGGTTCAGCAGAGCCGGATTAAAGAAAATTAACAAACGATAATATTGTTCACATATTATGTTCTTCATGTTAGAAAAAGATAGTACAATTTCTCTACCTATACATCCAGCGTATCCAAAGAAAACAATCAGTCCCATTCTCAACTACTTATTCCCTCAAATACGGGATATTTTACCTCATCTTTTTCCCGATTGTAGCAGAAATGCCGTACCCCCAGTGTTGCCAAGTTGGGGGTTTTCTCTTCGAGGGTTTTTTCTTCGCCAGAGGGGGATTTTGGGGGTGAAATTTTTGTGGGGTTTTTCTAGGGGGTTTTTTGGGAAGACTTGGAAAAAAGTTTAAAAATTATGAAATATCAGCAAAGGTACTTGAAACGTCCAACCTTTAAACCTTCAACTTTTAACGTTTAAACCTTGAAACTTTGACTTTTGACGTTTTTTAAAACTTTTTTTAAGGTATTTAAAATTGTAGTTGCATAGTATCGATTTTGGTATGTTTTGTGTGAAATAATAGATACATTTTTAATTCGCCCTTACCTTTTAGGTTTTTTATGGATTTTTTCACATTTGGGGGGATGTTGGGGTTTTGCGTCGCAGGGGTTTTTGATTGCCGCACCTTGGCAACACTGCGTACCCCCACGATCTCACTACTAGAATGAGCCAAAACAATGCCGAAGTGGGGGAAGTGCATCGGTATTGATGTTTTAGTAGATATGTTTATTGACTGACTTTACTGATAGGTAGTCAGAAAGAATGAGTATCAAATAGTTTATAGTTTTAGGTACTTAACTTCAACTACCTACTAAATTAACTACTAAAACTAAAGTTAAACTTCAACTTTTAAAATTTTAAACTTTTTTAAAACTTTTTTCAAGGTACCTACTTAAGGTATTTAAAATTGTAGTTGTAAAGTATGGAGTTAGGTATGTTTTATGTTTAATTCGCCTTCAACTTTTGGGGTTTTTGGGGATTTTTTCACATTTGGGGGTTTTTGATTGCCGCACCTTGGCAACACTGCGTGCCGCCGCAATCTCACTGCTAGAATGAACGAAAACAAAGCCGATGAAGTGCATTTCGACGGGATGCGAAACGGTCGTCGTCATAATTATCCGTTAGTCGGATGAGAGGTTCGTCCCCTGCATTGGCTGATGAAGCGTCGGCACTAAACCGAAAGCCGGGGGTAGCGCAGGATCGCGTTTTCCCCATCCGCGCACTCGAGTTTTCAAGCGATTAGCCCCATCGGTTGCTCGCTCTAGTCTCCCGCACCCTCGGCCCTCTCGCTTCAACGACCGCAAAAACGCTTTACGGTCCGACTTCCTTTGATGAATGGATCGCTAAATCCCCCGGTTGGCGCACCTTTCAAAAGAGCAAACGCCCGTTTTAGTTCCACCTGGTAATTCGCCCTTTGAAGGGTGCGAACGTTTTGACGGCTATGGATTTTTTTCGCCGATTTTATTCTTCGACACCTTTCCATACGAAGAAGTCGTGATAGCTGTCCCCTAAAACGTTACCTACAGTTTTAACTGTTGAAGCGCGTATGGCACGACATACCAGCGTACAGACAACAGACCCTGAATGACTGAACTCAATGATGCTTAAATGGTACGTTTTCATAATGATGATGAATAAGAGGTATGAAAAAGAAACACTGAACGATTATGTAAACAAAACAGTGAGTGATACCCTCTACCTGAGATTTCCGAGAAGCAGGACCCGATTTCTCAGAAGGGAACAGACCTGCCCGTTAATTAAACTGTCAACTGGCTAATCAGACAACATTCACTTTCATTTGAATTTCATTTGAATTTTTGCAGTTCCGAGCCTATATACGGACGAACTCGTGTAAAAAGTCGGTATCAAGGGTGGGAATGCATCTGATAGGGAATTTAACACCCGATATTTTCTTCTGCATTACGTTTTTGCCTTAAAGACATTAGTACTTAGGCCGTAAAACCAAGAAAACTGTAAAAAACGCGATTTTGGCCTTATTACTCCCCTGAAATTGACCCTGTTGACCAAAATCTTGAAAAATCGCCAAATTTCATGTTTCTTAGTCAAAATCTAAAGATTCGCGCCAGAAAAACCCGAAGTCATATCCATCATTTTTTTGAAATTTTTCCTAGGCCTTCCAAGGAAAAAACCTTGGATTTTCCAGCTGGAATCGGTTTTTTGCATTTTTCTCAGTCATGAAGAGTCGTAGAAAATTGCCAATTTATTGTGTCATGTACCTGACCAAAACCTACTCAAAAATATTTTTTTTCGGAATTTTGACATTTTTTTTTAAAGGGTCAAAAAAATATTTTTTAAAATGTCAAAATGTGGAAAAATACTCCAAAAATTCTAAACCCCCGGCATCACCTTCAAAATTGAGTTTTTGTGTTTTCTCGAAAATGGACCACGCTAATGCCGATTTGGACTCCTTAATCTTCTCAGATCGGATTGCCCCCGAAATTTCGTCCAGCCACTTCGTGTCGAACCGCTGATCCGATTTTGGCGCTGTTGGCCCTAAAAGTTGTGGTTTTTCTCCAACTTGAGGCAAATTGTCAGGGGAATCCGATCAAAAAATGTTGAGGGGTCGAAAACCTAAAAAAAACTGTTTTTGAAATCATGACTTTTTTTTTACATTTGAACGTTTTTGAGTACTCTAGAGTTGATTCAGAGGATTCCATCATGAAATGAGAGAAATATTATTGATTTGATTTTAAATTGTATACCGAGCGAACAAAAGAATCGTTCGAGGAGTAAACATTACGTAAAAAGATGGTTAACCGCTTTTGGATTGTAGGGCTGGCAATATCACGGCCCCATCTTCGGTTTCTCGCTCAGTCGAAATTGACGATCCCCCCTCGACAAAGAGATAAGCGGGGTGCATCTGGCAGATTGGATCCACTCATGAATATTGGCCGCAATAAATCATTTGAAATTCTTATGAGAATTCGCTCCGCCAAAGTCATCCGTAACTAAGCTCCTGATACCCCACCCTTTCATTTCGACAGTACGGGTATCCACTTTTCGGAATGAAAGCAATTAAGAAGGGGATGGAAGAGCAATGCTTTCCGTAGCGAAGATCATGCATATTTGATGAGCGCACTTCCCCGCCGGATTGGATACCGTGAAGTTGCGGTAATGATAAAACATCATGGAAAACAGACCTAATCGTAAAACAATTGTAAAAAATTCAAGTAATGCTATTTAGCGATCATTTTAAAATGATCGAGAAGTGGTAAAATAAGGAAAAATGTTGAAATGCTGGAATAATGGAAAACCAGTGGTGCGTAGATAACTCACCATGCTTCCATATTTTGAAACGTAAATGTGTGACACAATATGATCATAATATGATATAAAATATTATTTTGACTGCTTCTAAGGGTGTTTGGGTCAAAAATATCAAAAAACTCACTATGCAAATTTTAAATTTATTGTTATGGTTGACTCCCAAATAACTGTCAATTTTCAATTTAAAATTTCACCTCATTGGAAAATCTTGGAAAAATCCCTGCATGCTCCCAGGACCTTCCTAAGATTGAAAAAAATCAAGAAAAAGATCAGAATCAAAATCTTTGAGTTTTTAATTGAATTTGAAAATTTAAAATCCATGGAGGGTTACACCATTGGCGTGTACAGAATTATTGCCATTGCTACCAAGAAATAAGCAGTAAATTTAATAATCCTAAACTTCAAAAGAGTCTACCCTCAAAATTTCAGGTTAAAATGATCAAAATTACTCGAAATGAACCTCTTCGTAACCCTCCATGGAAAGCTGGTAACGTTCAATGGTCGGTTTATGGTCAACTGTAACCCTCCGTGGTCAATTGTAACCCTCCATGGGTATAAACTAAAATGTGGAGGTTACAGGTTTTGCAGCATGGAGGGTTACATTTCAACTTTGCTCCTTAATCATAAATCAGGATTGAAAGATTACTGAATGAAATTGTTATGGGACGTTAGGTTGACGGAGAACTTTGATATTCTATAGGAGGGAAGGAGGAGAGTTGATTGAAAAAACTGAGATACTCACATGGATGTTACACTCAAAAACCGACGGTCACGCGAACCACATCTTCTTCATCCAAGACCACGAATCAACTAGCTTGAAGTGGAAAGGGGATGGGGTAGTCGGATGACCAGGGTTGCCAACTCCTTTCTCCCCTACTCCCATCAAAATATCCCGACATGGGAAATGTGTACCGTTCTTTCTAAAAAGTCCACGGATGTTACGCAGAAACGAAAAACTGACTTTGTGAGATCACTGACAGCACACTGCGCTGGCTTTTGAGCTGAAATCTCCATCACATTCTCTTAACACAAAACAGTCGCCTTTTTGTTTCTAGCATGTCACTGGACATTTCCATAGCAGTCATTTGGGAATCAACCTTATTGGTCTTAAAATATTTGTTCTACCTTGCAAAATGAGTGGATGTTTTTTAAATTCCGATAACTTGGCGTAATTCCATTTTAGGCGAGTTTTAACATTTTCATAGTGAGTATTTTGATATTTTTGACCTGAACACCCTCAAAAGCAGTCAAAACTTAATCACATCGTGTCAAGAATGTCCGTATCGAAACATATTGTGTGTTATCTACGCACCACCGGTTGACGTTTAAGCTTTTTATAAAATACCGAAAATCACGTCTTTCCCCCCATAATGGAGATGCGTATCAAGTTGGAAATTGAAAACCATATCGTAGTGTGAAACGGTCCTATCTCGGCCGCGTGTGATCGACTGCTATGTAACAATGAGGATGTCTTTATGTCTCGGTCCCAGACCGCGAATTAATGGTTCCCTGTTCCCCTTATCAACCTATTCATGGGAGTCAGTTTTATGCCGCTATCGTCGAGCTGGAAGGATCGAGCCCCAGGGAAGCCAATTTGTTTTCTTCGCAGCGTTGCATATAAAGAAGAAACATTTCCTGCGCCCCGGGTTCCGTTAACGTTTTCAGCTTTTGTTATTGTAATTTAGGCGAAGCCTTAAATCTAGGATAAAACTGGGAAGTTACATAAGAGCGCTGAAATTTTAAATTTTGGTACATTATTTCCAGAAATAATGTACCTATGTAATTTTTTTTCCACATCCATTTTGGCCAAAAATTTCTTCCAGCAACTTTGTATCGAACCACTGATCCGATTTTGACGAAACTAGTCCTAAAAGTTGTGGTTTGCTCCAACTTGACGCATATTGTTCGGGCAATCCGATCGGAAAAGGGTAAGGGGTCCAATTTGGCATAATTATGGTATATTTTTGAAAAAACAGAAAATCTCAATTTTGAGGGTGATGCCGTGGTTTTAGAATTTTTTGAGTATTTTTCCCGGTTTCCTCGCTTGAATTACCATAGGAAAGGAGCCTTTTTCCGAAAAATTTTGAAAATTTGGTTTTTAAGTCGGTTTGGCTCGAATTTCCTGATGCGATTTCTCCTTTTTCACGTTTTCGCCTATTAATACCTGATGAAAATCGAGTTTTAAATTTTTCAAAAATGCTTTAAAACATTGAAAAGTCGAATTGAGAATTTTCCGAAACGAATTGCGAATTTTTAACGTCAAATTGAGAATTTCCCATGGCAATTCAAGTTGGAAAATCTTCAGTTTGATTTAAAAAATTCCCGTTTTGGGAAATTCTCAATTCGATTTGGCAACGCTATATTACGGATTTTACAAGGATGATCGGTACCGTACGGGGTCCGTAGGGTGCACCATAATGGTTTCGTATAAAAAAATATTTTTTTCTCAGAATAAAAAAACACCGATTTCCACGTCATGAAGCGCTTTGAAATCCGTCACCCGACCTGCGCCAAAGTCGCCATTTCGACCGTAAACGCTGATTGGATCGACAATTTTCCCTTGCAGGGAAAACAGCTTCGTAGAATCAAGTCTGAGAGCTCTCCTCGTTACAAATTCTATTTATGTTACCCTTTTCACAAAACCCCGGCAAGGGTATAGAGCCAGGAGTCAGCTCTACGCCGAAAGGATAGGGGTAGAAGGAATTAAAAAACCCCAACCAATTTACCGCACCCCGTCGTTCTGTCTTTGTCAAACCACGTGGCCCCACTGTTCGCCGTCTCTTCAAAACTTCCCCTCCGCACTTGTCTCCCTGTTATTGCTACCCTTGGCCAACAGAGAAAAATAATTGCCTTCATTGTATTATATAAATTGAGTTTGGGAACAATCACTGGGACCAGGGGATGGACCTGGTTTCATTTCGCCCTACCCCATCGGCTTCGGCCTCTCGCTCGCTCACGCTGCCAAGGATTGTCGCCGTCTCTGTCTTCGGTGCGGCGGAACTAATTTCAATCCTGAGTTATATGTTTCGGACTGCGTCGACTCATAGATGAGAAAGGGAATGCTCCGGCGGGAATCGATTTCCTATCAATTTTCACGGGTTGCCCGAGGAAAACATTCGGACGTGGACAACCCGCGCATAATTAGGGTCTGGACGCGATTATTGTGCGAAGGTATATCAATTGTTACGATTTGTATTGTGAAAATGATACATCTGTCTCATCAAAGTTGACGAAAAACGATATTGTAACCAGTGGTGCGTAGACAACACACAATACTTATTTTGAAACGTGGAAATGTGACAATTTGATCATAATATGACCAAAATTTAATCATCAAATCAGTAAATTCAAAGCAGTACTGTCAATACTGCTTTTTAGGGTGTTTAGGTCAAAAATATCAAAAAACTCACTAGGCAAATTTTGAAATTCGCCACAAATAAAAATACGCCACATTATCGAAATATACAAAATATCCACATATTCTGCAAGGTAAAACAAAGATTTTAAGACAAAGAACGCTCAAATCGGTTCATTTTTGTGGCCGGATAAAATAAAATAGAAAACACTGAAAATGCAAATATATCGGAAGTACTGTGAGTTATTGAAATTCCGATCAAACGAGTTGTTAGGCCTTGCCGAGACAAACATTTCAGTTCAAGAAATTTAAAAAAAGGTTGAGAATTGAGGGAGTTATGGTCATTTTTGTAAATGACCACAGACGGGCACACGGACAGACGGACACACAGACACTTGCTCAGGAAGTGATTCTGAGTAAATGTGTATAAGAAAAAGTAATAATAACATAACTAATAATATAATATGTTATAACATAATATGTTATTATTAATAAGATAATATTATCAGGTTCCTTCAATGACAACAAGGCGTTCAACATGACAAGAGAGTTGAAGTCCATTATTATCTATTCTATCCTATCAATTCTTATCTATTTTCAAACGATGGGTAAACCATGAAAGGCGCTTGAATAACTCGCTTTAACTACTCGACCAGTTTTTTTTTCATTCTTTTTTTGAAATTTCTGATTTTTCAAAAATAACCAAACCCCCTAATCAACCGAAAGTGAATTTGAATACACCGCCTCTTCGGTAATTTCCAAAAAAGCGCGGGAGCGGGAATTATGTGCTCCATTGGTCCCTCTCGACTTGTTAGAATCTCCCGCAGAGGTTGGCAACATTGATCATCGCCTGATACCTGTGGATAAGCGTGTTATCTCGATTTTCTGCAGTCCAGCCCCGGTTAACATGGCAACGCGTAGCTTGATGGTAAGTTCGATTCACTTTTTTATTGTTAAAGGTGAAGATGGTGACGAACGCCAGCGCAGAGAGTAGCCAAATTACGCAAAGTGGATCATCCGATCGATTTCTCTTGCCGGGCTTCCTTCAAAAACGCCTCTCCTCCCCGACTTTTCTCTCGTGTTTTCTCTCTGTCTGGTCCACTCAGTCGAGCCAAGTGGCAGCCAAGTTGGGGGCTGTTCTCTATAATCCATTAGGGAAGCAGCGGGTAATGCACCGGACGCCAGAAGAGGACGCGAAAACGCTAATGGAAAGCCTTCCGCACTGCTGCGACTCCCCCCGACAATAGAAAGACCTCCAGAAAGAGAAATGAGCGAGGAGAGAAAATGGATTTATATTTGGATTAGCCGACGTGACTTGAACAGGCGACGGAATCTCGAAGTGGGGTCAAATGTGGAGCTGACATTTTCCAAAGTGGCTCGTCTCCTACGCGTAGGACAAGGTGGCCAACTCGGATGAACAGGGTTGTTTCACGATGAACGAAAAAAATTGTTATTGTAACATCAAAATTCATGAATCCATTCTTCCTCGGGAATTCGACAGGACAAATCGATTATCTGTTTCCGTAACTGCCATCCATACTACCTTTTCGGCTATCAAAATTAATTTCAGCAGATTCAATGTAAAATTTTGGTACAAAAAGTAAACTGAGTCTTGGAAATATATATTTGTAGCAGAAAGAGGCGCCGAAGTCGGAGTCTGAGTCAAAGTAGGGGTCAAAGTCCGAGTCAAAGCAGAAGTCGGACTTGAAGTAGGGGTTGAAGTTTGAGTCGAAGTTGGAGTAGAAGTCGGAGTCTAATTGGAAGTTGGAGACTGAGTCCAAGTAGAAGTTGGAGTCTGAGTCGAAGTTGGAGTAAAAGTCGGAGTCCAATTGGAAGTTGGAGTCTGAGTCGAAGTAAGAGAAGGAGTCGGAGTCGAAGAAGGAATCGGAGTACAAGTCGAAGTCGAAGTAGAAGTCATATTCCAAGTCTAATTTGAAGTAGGAGCCAGAGTTCAAGTAGAAGTCGGAGTCTGAGTTGAAGTAGGAATCAAAGTCGGAGTGGAAGTTGGAGCCCGAGTAGAAGTTGGAGTCTGATTCGAAGTAGGAATAGAAGTTGAAGTCCGAGTCGAAGTAGAAGCCCGATTTGAAGTAGGGGTTGGAGTCTGAGTCGAAGTGAGAGAAGGAGTCGAAGTCGGAGTCGAGGAAGGAATCGGAGTACAAGTCGAAGTCGGAGTAGAAGTCGGATTCCAAGTCGAAGTTGAAGTAGGAGCCAGAGTTCAAGTAGAAGTTGGAGCCCGAGTAGAAGTTGGAGTCTGATTCGAAGTAGGAATAGAAGTAGAAGTCCAAGTCGCAGTAGAAGTCGGATTTGAAGTAGGGGTTGGAGTCTGAGTCGAAGTGAGAGAAGGAGTCGAAGTTGGAGTCGAGGAAGGAATCGGAGTACAAGTCAAAGTTCGAGTAGAAGTCGGATTCCGAGTCAAAGTCGAAGTTGAAGTAGGAGCCAGAGTTCAAGTAGAAGTCGGAGTCTGAGTTGAAGTAGAAATAGAAGTTGAAGTCCGAGTAGAAGTCGGAGTCTGATTCGAAGTAGGAATAGAAGTTGAAGTCCGAGTCGAAGTAGAAGCCCGATTTGAAGTAGGGGTTGGAGTCTGAGTCGAAGTTGGAGTAGAAGTCGGAGTCCAATTGGAAGTTGGAGACTGAGCCCGAGTAGAAGTTGAAGTCTTAGTCGAAGAAGGAATCGGAGTACAAGTCAAAGTTTGAGGAGAAATCGGATTTCGAGTCAAAGTCGAAGTTGAAGCCAGAGTTCAAGTAGAAGTTGTAGTCTGAGTTGAAGTAGGAATCGAAGTCGGAGTCTGATCCGAAGTAGGAACAGGAGTCCGAGTCAAAGTCGGAGTAGAAGTCGGATTCCAAGTAGAAGTTGGAATTGGCGAAGGAGCCGGAGTCCGAGTAGGAGTTGGCGTACGAGTTGAAGTAGAAGTCGGAGTCGAAGTTGAAGTTGGAGTTCGAGTGGAAATCGGATTTGAAGTAAGAGTTGGAGTAGAAGTCGAAGTTGAAGTTGGAGTGGGAGATAGCCGGAGTCCAAGTAGGGAGTAGAGCTAAGAGTTGAAGTAGGAGCCTGAGTAGAAGTTGAAGTAGAAGTCGGAGTCGAAGTTGGCGGAGGAATCGTAGTCCGAAGTAGGAGTCCGAGTCGAAGTAGAAGTCGGAATTCGAGTCGAAAGGTTGGAGTTTTGAAAGGCACCTTTTGTTTTAGGCCGAGATGATGACATGATCGTGCACATCATCGCTTATTGTTACGGCCAATTTTAGGCCAACGCTAAACCGTCGTGCGACTGGGAATCTCAAAAGAAAACAGGGAAAATAAATTCCAACCGTCTGAAGTGGAATAAGGCGACGCAGGAGCGACGGAACGAGAAGGGAAGTCGTAAAGGCGGTGTATTCGGAGACGAAGAAATAGAGTTGGGTGTAGTCTGAGACGAAATAAGGTGGAAGGCAGGCGGGAAGGTGTGGTGGGGGTGGGTGTGTGGTGGGGGTGGAAGGGGAGGGGGGTGTAGTCTATCAAAAAGGGATCTTTTTCCCTACCGCACTCCGACTACAACTGCCGTCCATTCGTACAAGAAGGGTCCTCCTGTAAGTAGGGAAAGGACGAAGCAATTTCAGGTTGAAAATTGAAAATGGATCGCGGATGTAGATAGGAGACCCTTCGCATCGGACATTATGGCTCGGCGTGCCCCCTCCTTCGAGGGTAACTTTAACTTTCTTATAAGCGTTTTTGATTTATTTTATTCCGCATTTCTCCTTCAGAAAACCGCCCCAGCCATCTTTTTCTCTTCCTATTAGGAGACATGAATCTCGGGGCCGCCGCTGCCCTTCTAAATATGCTCTCCCAAATATTAGATTTCTAAACAACGTTTCCACTCTAATACTCGGAGGTATCTGATCTAGTGTGTAAACTTTCGAGTGTCCCAACCCAAATTGAATTACGGCCACCCACGTGGGCCAGCAGCTCTTCTTTCAATTTTTGTTAATATCGCACCACTAGCTTCGAAGATTACCTTCAACGCTCGTTATCTGAAAGTAAGTAAAAATAAAATTCTCTTTTGAATATTTTTTTTGTTTGAGCGAGTATTTTTTATACCTGTTTTATTGAAGCAATTGCGGTTGAGGAAGTGAATTAACTCAAATTGACCGCCGGTATCCTGCATGACCAAAATCCGAAAATACCTCAGCATTACACGGAGCACTTAGTCGGTTTCATGTCGAAACTTCAAAGGTAGTTTACATTCGTATATTTACCCCCGAAGATGAAAGGGTTAAGTTGAAAGTTTGATCAGATGCTCCGGCGGATGAAAGACGATTTTCGTTAAACTTCGGTACGAATTTTTAGTTCCCCGATTGGAAATTATGAATTTTTAAAAGTGTAATAAGGTTGAGAGCTATATTTTTGAAAAAATTCGATCATTTTGCTATGACTATTTTAACTAAAAGACCTATGTCAAGTTCTCCAGACATTTTGTATTCATGAAACGTTGTTTTAACCGGTCTGTTTTAAACGGTGGCCTGATTTCATTCGAATCCAACATACATGCATAATTGTTGGAATAATTTTTCATCAGATCAACATTTTTAGTGGAGACCTATTTTCAACAGGTAGGGGAACAACAACACACGTATTTGACGACCAAAAGTTCAAAAAATGATATTAACAAATTTTTCATCGTCAAAGAATTTCAGGGCTGCAAGTAATGGTATACAATTAATACGGAGATAATAAGTTGAATCTAAATTGCTCGAAAACCGGTAGTTTTCCTGCAAAATACAAAAAAGTCAATTTCCCATTGCATGCAAATTGTCGCAATAACTTGCGCACGCACAGAAAAAAAATCGCGTTTTTTTTTCCGTCCGGACTTTTTCTCCCAAGGGTGTCCGAGCCGTTTTTCCTAAGTGAAATAATTATACTCTCCGCATGATATGGCGAATTTTTTCAACCGATTAATAATAACGTTCAATCCTACGGGTTTCGTGCTTTCTGACGCTTGGGAAGGTTAACGTGCGACACGATTCTTTTACCGGCCAATCAAACGTGAAAAAGGTTCTAATGATGTGAAACGAAATCTCTTTGAAAGAAAAAGTGTCAGCAGAGCTTCGTTTTAGTTTAAACGACGGATTTTTCACAGGTCTTTTCCGAGATTTGATTTTATAAGCATCAGAGTTGGGGGAGATAAGCGGTTTGAATAAATATATAATTTGTATATTTTTACTTACTAGAAGGGAAAATAAGTTGTAAAAAATTACTACTAATAAACTATTATAAACATTCATTTATTCAACCGAAAAAATTTGATGCAACTGCCCATCAGGGACAGAGGATAGCACGGATGTCCTGATAGAAGACAACGCGCTATCTTATCACTGACGTCATCCGCCTACCTACCGCGACGCTAGCGCTACCTAGCGGTCTTCCATCGTGCTGGCTCCTTCCCCCTGCCGTACTAAGTCGGTAGAGGGCGTTAAAGGCCTGTGACGTCACGCCAGGCGAGTGGGGATATTAGATGACCAGGTGGGTGGGACGTTTAAAGGTGCAGCAGGCGGGGAGGATGACGTCAGTGATAAGAGCTGATACGCGTAAGCCCCCTTTTCCCCCTACTGAACACCGCTGTGGATGGTGCACCCCAAAGACTATTTCTGAAAATCAACTATTCCACTCATCTGCATCCAACTTTTGGGTTCAGAAAATCACCGGCAAGAAGCCTATCGCCAGGAACACAATACCCTTCCGGCAAGAGTTGCATTATTGTGTCCGGAACAAGTTTTGATTCAATCGTACAAATTCAGTATCGTCTACCATTGCAGCATTGAGGTTTCGCCTTCAATACCCGCTGCCTTTTCCCCATGAACGAAAATTGGCCGACGGGTGGACAAGGGGCTATTCTGCTCTCGATATATCGTGTTCCAAAGTAAAGAATCCGATCAGTAGATCGTTTACCGAGATAGAGTACAATGGCTCTCGAAACCCATCTACCTCGGAAGGCGACCTAACCATCTTCGGGACAAAATCGGATGGCCGTTCGGGTCGGAACTGGATGAGCTGGGATGATGGGGTAGGCTTCAAATTGAAAAAGTAGTTAAAGCAATATCGGCAGGGCCCCCCCACTCCCCTCACGGCCATCCACAACAATCTATCCCCGTCAGGCAATTTATTTTCTCATTTTCTCTTCCTCCGGTTTTGATGGTGTCAGAGGGTGGTGCCGCGGTTGACGTGGATGAAGGTCGGGGGCACTGCCCCCTGCCCCCGCCTTCTGCCTCGGCGACGTGGGAGGTCTCTTTTTCCTTCTAAATTGTTAAGTGGAACAATCAACCCCGCTAATTGCGCTTCATGAAACGACACAATGGCGAATTTACGTTTCTCGGATCCGTCAAAACCGACAGGGGATTCTCATACAAATGCTCTTGTTTCCCATTTTCAATGAGCTTATTAAACATTTAAAGCACTGGAGAGATATTGTATAGGTACCCCCAAGAGCAAACAATTTCGACGATTAACAGAGGGGTGAAATGACGTACCTCCAATATTGTACCTCCAAACTTCGATTTATCAATTAAAAAAGAGGATAAATTAAAAAATGACTATACCGTTGGAAAGCTGACATTTCGAGCCAGCTTTCCCTGGAAAGTGCCTGGGATTTTCCATTTTTTCTAGCCCTAAACAAGCCTTAAACAATTGTAGTTTTTGAAAATCGAACATCTCTCGACTTTGGCCTGATTCGGTGTTTCCTTAACTTGATGTTGATAAAATACAAACACCGCAAATTTATAGGAAATTTAACTCTCTTTCTAACGGTATCTTTATTTTTCTAATTACTTCAAAATTTGAGGGACTTATGGTCATTTTACTGAAACTAAGTCGAAAACCCGAACGAAATTTTCAAATCGAAAAAACTGTATTTTTTCCGTGGCTCAGAAAAAAGTTTATAGAACAAAAATTGTAGCAAATGAACTTAAAAATGTACACCTTACAGGAAAAACGCCCTGCAGAATCGCACGGGCATCTTTGGGCAAAAAGCCCGGCCCAATTTACGCCACGCAACGGATGACTCAGAAAGCCGATCCTGCGGGTTTTCAACAGAAAACCGAGTTGGTTATGTTGCTGACTCCGTTCCTATTGGACTCGCCATGCGGGCACTCAGCTACACACTATACTTCATTAACCTCGCTATTGTTGTTCCATTCTGACACAAACGTACTCTAAACAAACATTCTAAACACTTGCCGGGGTGCCAGGGTTTTTAAGGATAACCAGGCGAGGTTAATTTGAGCCGTTTCAAAGCCCCCCCCCCCCTTCTGTTCGAAGGGAACCAAAAATTACCCGCTTTATACGTCGTTTGTATGGAGGCCTGTAATTAAGGCGCGGAAGGTTCATTTAGGCCATAGAAATCGAATAAGCGAGCAATTACGTCGGCGTTTATGATGTGAGTCATGCGTCGGAAACAATGACCGGTGAAATCGGGGTACCTAATGGTGATATTGTCGGAGTTGATGAAGACGTAATGAACATTCTGTTGACTTACAAATTAGGCACCTCCTCGATAGGGTACTGTAGTTAGTGCTATGCTGTTCCGATGCTGAAATCGCATCGTAAAATGAACATTGGACCGAGCATTTCGTCACAGCTGTTTGTCACAATATGGTGGGTTCCTTGTTAGTTAATCAGTATCATTGTATCAGTATTGGTGTACCAGTATCGGTGTACCAGTATCGGTGTACCATTATCGGTGTACCAGTATCGGTGTACCAGCATCGCTGTACCAGTATCGGTGTTTCTGTATCGGTGGAACAGTATCGGTGAACCAGTATCAGTGTACCAGTATCGGTGTACCAGTATCGGTGTACCAGTATCGGTGTACCAGTATCGGTGTACCAGTATCGGTGTACCAGTATCGGTGTACCAGTATCGGTGTACCAGTATCGGTGTACCAGTATCGGTGTACCAGTATTGGTGTACCAGTATCGGTGTACCAGTATCGGTGTACCAGTATCGGTGTACCAGTATCGGTGTACCAGTATCGGTGTACCAGCATCGGTGTACCAGTATCGGTGTACCAGTATCGGTGTACCAGTATCGGTGTACCAGTATCGGTGTACCAGTATCGGTGTACCAGTATCGGTGTACCAGTATCGGTGTACCAGTATTGGTGTACCAGTATCGGTGAGTCAGTATCGTTGTACCAGTAACGTTGTACCAGCACCTGTGTATCAGTATCTGTGTACCAGCATAATATGCTATATATTAGATATATAAAATGTATTTACCTAAGTTGGAATGACGTAAGAGGTAGGTATACCGAAAATATTTTCGTACGATTCGAAGCGAATTGAATCCGGTCCCAGACAGGGCGGACTAATTGGAAGACACTGATTAGCGGACAATCAGACAAATGCGGACAATCCGCTCTCGTTAGGCTAAAGACGTCGGATCGGCTGATCCCTGAGAACGGAAACCCTTCTGGTATTAGCGACAGAATAAACACGAAAACTCCTCGTCTGTCGGCTTATGAATTATTTATACGGTCGCAGAAATACGCCAATCAAGAATTTTTTTCAGTCCGAAGTGAAAACGCTTCATTACGGCACCGACCTCCTAATATACTTTCCACAATTAGCGAATATACAAACTCGTATTTCTCGCGGCTAGTTAACCTGATTGTGTTGGTATTATGACGTGACCAGACTCAAAAGAGAGGCTATGCCTACACTTAGGTAACAGCTGCGGCATTGAGCTAGCCGAAAACAATGAGATAAATTCGAGATAGGTACCCCCTTCAGTTAAATGTTTAGCTTTTTTGAATTCATTTCGAGGAACTTCTTGAATTTTTTTAGGTTTTTTTTATTGCTAAGAATTTTTATTTATTGGTCTAGAAGCTATTTACAAGGCTAGACCAAAGAGGGTATATTTTTTTTAGGATTTTGGCTGTTTTTCGTCAATTGAAGCCTCTATTAAAATTTTTAACGACACCTCACCAGCAGGTGAATCGATTTTAGTCTTGTAAATCTCATTATTCTCCGTTTAGGTTTAGAATTGATGATAATTATGAAAGTAAGTAATTTCGACAAAAATTAGTAATTTTGACAAAAATTGGCAATTTTGACAAAAATGAGTAATTTTGACAAAAATTGGTAATTTTGACAAAAATTGGTAATTTTGACAAAAATTGGTAATTTCGACAAAAATTAGTAATTTCGACAAAAACTAGTAATTTCGACAAAAACTAGTAATTTTGAAAAAATTGGTAATTTTGACAAAAATTAGTAATTTTGACATAAATAATTTATAAATAATTTCACTAATTATTAGTAATTTTGAAAAAAATTAGTAATTTTGACAAAAATTAGTAATTTTGACATAAATTAGTAATTTTGACAAAAATTTGTAATTTTGAAAAAAATTTGTAATTTTGACAAAAATTGGTAATTTTGACAAAAATTGGTAATTTTGAAAAAATTGGTAATTTCGACAAAATTTCGTCATTTCGACAAAAACTAGTAATTTTGACAAAAATTGGTAATTTTGACAAAAATTGGTAATTTTGACAAAAATTGGTAATTTTGACAAAAATTGGTAATTTCGACAAAAATTGGTAATTTCGACAAAAATTGGTAATTTCGACAAAAACTAGTAATTTCGACAAAAATTAGTAGTTTTGACAAAAATTAGTAATTTTGACAAAAATTAGTAATTTTGACAAAAATTAGTAATTTTGACAAAAATTAGTAATTTTGACAAAAATTAGTAATTTTGACAAAAATTAGTAATTTTGACAAAAATTAGTAATTTTGACAAAAATTAGTAATTTTGACAATAATTTGTAATTTTGACAAAAATTGGTAATTTTGACAAAAATAGGTAGTTTTGACAAAAATAGGTATTTTTGACAAAAATAGGTATTTTTGACAAAAATAGGTATTTTTGACATAAATTAGTAATTTTGACAGGAATTAGTCCTTTTGACAGGAATTAGTCCTTTTGACAAGAATTAGTAATTTTGACAAAAATTAGTAATTTTGACAAGAATTAGTACTCCTGACGAAATTCAGTAATTTTGATGAAAATTCAATTCGCTTCACTGTGCTCAATTCAGTAAGAAGAATTCACGATTGTCAAAGGCGAACTGCATCAATCTTGTTAAATGCAAATCCCGATTAATATAAATCAGAAAATAATTGAGTTTCTACTTATAGCGACTAGATCAACAACAGTATAATTAATTTTTTCAAGCTATTTTTCCTACCTATTAGAAAAATATCGCTACCTAGTTGAAAATCGACTATGACTATCGTAAATCGGATCATAACTCAATCTAGCGATTAAAAGCGGCCCTCGAGATTACCAGGTTTTGTCCCGGCGATAAATCGAAGACGCGAGGGCCGCCTTTGCGGTATCTCGAATTAACAAACCCCGCCCGCCTCGCTCGGGGGGAAACGATTGTCAAACAAGCCAACGAATCAATCAAGGAGTGTAATTAAATGAATGTAATCGGTTCGAGACAGCGCCAGTTGATGGGTTTTGCTTTTTGCTGGAAGGCGCGCCCGTAGAGCACAGTCACTTAACTTGTCAAAGCCCGAGAGCACTCGCGGAGACCGACTCGACGAACGTCCTATTGAACAACAAACCTTCCTCGCTTCGTTCCGTAATTAGTTTTTGTTGTGAATAATTTAGAGAGGAGGTCCTTCTTCGCCCGGACTGCCGATCCATCAGAGAACGTGATCGATCGCTCTCTATCGGCCGGAAAATGCGTTCCGTTGATTACTTAGGTTCAGTTTTCGACGTCTGGCCCCGTCCGATGGAAATGGCTTCTGGTCTGAAGTGTTGGCGTAATCCTCCGACTACTATAGCATTACAGTTGGAATCCCCCCCCTGTCGCGGTTACGAGGCCTCCGAGTGTAAACTAATTAAAACATCAATTCGGGATCGTCGAAGAATAACAATAAGCATCGTTGAATTTTAACGAATTCAATTAAGATTGATTTATCTGTTGTTCGGAGCATGGTGTGCAAAGTCCGCGGAATGCGATGCACTTTTCGAAAAATGAACCCGAAAAATGGGAAATTGTGTCTATTTCAACATTTGGATACTTACAAATAGGGAGTAACACCATTTTACATAATTTTTTCGAGCTGAATCGAGGAAAAACACTTTTCTGCCGACGGATTGTAAATAGAGTAAGCGCGATTGATAATACTATCAATTGTTATTTATGGTTAACTCCCAAATAACAATCAATTTTCAGTTTGGAAAAAAATTAAAATTTCACCTCATTGAAAAATCTTTGAAATATTCCTGCATGCTCCCAGGACCTTCGTAAGATTGATAAAAAAAATCAAGAAAAAGATCAGAATCAAAATCTTTGAGTTTTTAATTGAATTTGAAAATTTAGAATCCATGGAGGGTTACACTATTGGCGTGTACAGAATTATTGGCATTGCTACCAAGAAATAAGCAGTAAATGTAATAATCCTAAACTTCAAAAGAGTCCACCCTCAAAATTTCAGGTCAAAGGGATGAAAATTACTCAAAATGAATCTCTTTGTAACCCTCCGTGGAAAGCTTGTAACGTTCCATGGTCGGTTTATGGTCAACTGTAACCCTCCGTGGTCAATTGTAACCCTCCATGGGTATAAACTAAAATGTGGAGGTTACAGGGTTTGCAGCATAGAGGGTTACATTTCAACTTTGCTCCTTAATTATAAATCAGGATTGAACGATCACTGAATGAAATTGTTATGGGACGTTAGGTTGACAGAGAAGTTTGATATTCTTTAGGGGGGAAGGAGGAGAGTTGATTCAAAAAATTATGAGATACGCACATGGATGTTACACTCAAAAACCGACAGTCACGCGAACCACACCTTCTTCATCCAAGGCCACAAATCAACTGGCTTTAAGTGGAAAGGGGATGGGGTAGTCGGATGACCAGGATTGCCACCTCCTTTCTCCCCTACTCCCATCAAAATATCCCGACATGGGAAATGTGTGCCGTTCTTTCTAAAAAGTCCACGGATGTTACACAGGAACGAAAAACCGACTTTGTGAGATCACTGACAGCACACTGCGCTGGTTTTTTAGCTTAAATCTTCATCATACACGCCAAATTTCATGAGAAATTCATACCCGATTCGGTCATGGTGGCCAGGCGGCACAAAGAGCGCAAGTGATTGAAAGCGCAAAGCGACTGAGAGCGCTAAGTGACTCGGAGCGCAAAATTACGATTTTTCCGACCCCAAGTGCGACACATGACTTAACGGTATTTTTTAACGCTGAATCACGTGACGATATCAGTTTTCAGATTCCACCAAGCATTTACGAGATGTCTCCAAAATTTACGGAAATTATTGGCCAAGAGTCTTTTTTCGATTTTATTATATTCTATTTAAAAGTACCTAATGCTCATTCCTCGAGCATACTAAAAATTTTTCACTTTCGAAAGAGTCCCGTGCACAAAGAAGATTGGACGAATTTTTATGAAAACATTGTCCGAGACGAAATTATCGAACTTATGTACCTAGCCGCTCTATGTTTTTTCGTTACCCGGTCTGGCGATCGGGTAAATATTTATTTTCGTTCTAACGATCTGTCGACCCATCTGGTGTTGTCTTAGGATACCATCTCGAAAACCTGGCTTGTGTCACTTTTTCCCGCCTCGAACCCCTCCTGCACTACACTACACTTTTTGTTTTCCTGTCACATCCCCGAACTGGTAATGCGAAATTTCATCGAATGAAATAATATCTCGATTTGAAGGGTTGGTCGAAATCGCGGCTTTGTTTTTTCAAGGTCTCCCTCTGAGAAGGGAAAAAGGAGACAGCTGTTCGGCCGTTTGAGGGTATTTGACATTTTCTCGCGGACGAGCGGAGCGCGTTACTTTTGAAAAGAGCTCGGTACATTGCTTTCCACTTCCGCTAAAAGCTGCCCTCTCGGCACCTCATTTTCTCGGAATTCGACTTCGTAAAAAATCATCAGACGATCTAACTTATAAGACAAAACACTTATAAGAAGACCAAAACAAAAATAAACGCTGAGAAATCCGAATTTCAACTTTTCAAACCGAATAATGCCGGTATGGGGCCATTTTTCCGATCGAGTAAGAGGAATTTTCAAATTTGTTATGAATCAATCGACTTTTTGAGCGCTTTCGCCCATAGGGGCCTCTTCTGCGATTTTTTAAAGGTTTTTTTTTATTTAGTTGTCGATTTTTTATTATTCTTTCAAGTTCACATTCAGGGAGAGGGGGGGGGGCACTCGTAGATTTTTGTCCAAAAAAACTTCAATTAAAAATAAAAATTGTGTTTTCTTAAATTGAGTCTGTAATAGAAACTCAAATAGATAACTAAAAATTCAATTTTATAAAATGAAATTTATTTTTTGAAATTTTCGAGACCAGTTGACGACTCTCTCTCCATCAGGGTAAATTTATAAATTTAAGCCTGCGAAGAAAAATGTAGCAGTCCCTCAAAGAGGCTCTATCGGGCGAAAGCGCTCGGGAAATAAAATCTAACGCGGGTACGATTGCCATACTCTCGATCATCTTCGCAATAAAAAAAATTCCATTATTTTGCCACGAATAAAATAAACAAAACGATAAAAATGAGTCGGTTAAGTCGAACATTTTCATTTCGCGCCCTTCGGCAGACGTAAAGCTCAGCGTCGAGGGAATATATATTATGTTTTTCATTATCGTACCACTCTTTCGGTGCGACAGTGGGAAGAGATTGGGCGAGGGCAAGATGATATGAGATATGAACGTTGTGCCAGCTTGTGCGAGTGAAACCCTTCGTCCTTCATATCCGAAACGCTTTAATACCGGGAGCGCCCCTGCGGAATGAGCTTTTTGAACCCCCCACCCCCACCTACCCCCCTAGGTTGTGTAATATCGATGATAACCGGACGAGAAAAACCGAGTCGGTGCCCCTTTCCTGATTTAGAGGCCCCGGTCCAGATATGGATTCTAATAAAATTTTCACTTCAACCCCCCCCCCCTGTGTCAATAGGTATTATTTATTAGCTACTATGTTGTCGTGTCCATCAGGTCAATTCCCAAATAACAGTCAATTTCTAGTCCCTGGGCAGTAACACCCAACTCAGACATGTTTGAATTTTTTTCCAATTTTTTCCAGTAAATAATAGGTGTGTTCTGTTAGGGTACCATGAAATAAGAACGCTACCTGTTGGTTCAGAGGTGAAACCCAAAGCAAACATACTGATTGGATAACGCTCCATGGCTGTCCCAGCCCACGATTTTCTAACTTGAAAATTCCTGGAAATGTCCTATGACATGCTAGAAACAAAAAGACGACTGTTTTGTGGTAAGAGATTGTGATGGAGTATGTTATGGAGATTTCAGCTCAAAAACCCGCGCAGTGTGCTGTCAGTGATCTCACAAAGTCGGTTTTTCGTTTCTGTGTAACATCCGTGGACTTTTTAGAAAGAACGGCGCACATTCCCCAAGTCGGGGTATATTGATGGGAGTAGGGGAGAAAGGAGGTGGCAACCCTGGTCGACCCACTAAAAAAAATGTAAATGATGGTTTAATTGTTTTAACCCATAGGGCATCACAAGGAGTGGGTTTAGTTCTCCAATATCATTTAATTCCGAAAACCCCGAATGCCAGGGATGACATGAATCATAAGGCTATGGACCAAATTTTTCATGGCACCTGTGGGAATCGAACCCACAACTCTCAGGTATGGCCTGCAGCTAGGCAGACGCGCTAGCCACTAGACCAACCCGTGAGCCCCTGGTCGACCCACTACCCTAACCCCTTTCCACTTCAAGCCAGACTATTTGTGGCCTTGGATGAAGAAGATGTGGTTAGCGTGACCGTCGGTTTTTGAGTGTAACATCCATGTGCGTATCTCATAATTTTTTCAATCAACTCTCCTCCTTCCCCCCTATAGAATATCAAAGTTCTCTGTCAACCTAACGTCCCGTAACAATGTCATTCAGTAATCTTTCAATCCTGAATAATAATTGTGGAGCAAAGTAGAAATGTAACCCTCCATGCTGCAAAACCTGTAACCTTCAAATTTTAGTTTATACCCATGGAGGGTTACAGCAGCAAATTTTACTGCTTATTTCTTGGTAGCAATGCCAATAATTCTGCACACGCCAATGGTGTAACCCTCCATGGATTCTAAATTGTCAAATTCAATTAAAAACTCAAAGATTGTGATTCCGATCTTTTTCCTGATTTTTTTTGGCTTGCTCTCCGGCAGATTGTGCGCTTTCGACGTTCCTGTCATCTTCTGGAGCCAGCCATGAAAAATGTGCATCAAATTATCGTTGAAACGGGACCAAAAATTGTGACAAAATCTAACCAGTATCCTGACAGATACCTACACGAGTTAGCGTTAAAATGAAAGTTCTCATTTCCATGTTCTGCTACCATTTTCGATTTCACTACCGAGCGATCTTCCGTTCGAAAAAACTCTAAAATCCGACGGTTTTCCGAAGAAATTTTTTTTCGTACCACCGAAGGAGTGGGCGATAATCGATTATCGTAGTGGAGCGATCGGATTTTCTAATCATCCCCAGTCGGGAGAGCCAAAGAGGCAAAACGTCGGCGACAATAAATTAATCTTTGCCGAGGAAAGGAGCGACGGTGGAGCAACCGTCGGGTCGATAACTTGTTACGTTGTGTAAGCCCTGGGATGCCCCTTGGTCCCTCCCCTAGGCCCTTGGTATTAATACAAATTAATTTGGTACAACAAACACGGGACCAGACTTTTGGTACAAAATGCTAAACAAACAGACGGGAGGGCGGTTTACGTTGGGCAGGTTATTCGGAGGATAGATTAACCGTCCGCGGTGCAATCAATCAGCTCAAACTTCCATCCTATTTCCCCCTGTCTGGCTCTCACTTTGCCTTTTACTGTTGACAAAATATTAAAACCAATTTAAATGCATCCTGGGAGCACACCTTGCTCGTCCCGACGTAGTTTGACTACGCAGGAACACCGGCCCCGCTATGGTAACTCCGAAGGCTCGAAACCTCGAGAAACGTTTGAAGCTGAATATAGCACCAGCTGGAGGGCGGAGGGAACAATCTCTCCAACTTAATAGAACTAATCTCGAGCGTAAATTAATTATCCTTCCCTCTCGGTCCTCGGGTGGAATAAAATTAAATGTAAACAGAAGAAGATTAGTTTCCGCGGATTTGAAGCTGCGAAAAGAATCGCGACGATGGCAAAGGAGTGGAGGTTAATGAAGGTCTTTTATCCTTTGGATTGAGGAGGGGAAAATTGAGGAGTTTAGGTTACTCGATGGTCCTCGGTGCATTGGCTGTGATTCGACTACTTCTTTGGTTTCTCGGAAGTCGAGTACGGGAAATTTAATTTTGGAAACGAAGATCAGCTCTTAATTTTCCCAAGAGTTCGGCGAATTTATGCTGCAGCAGTTCAGGAAGGACAAAATGGAGATAGGCATCATTACTACTGACCGAGCGGGCTGTGGGGAGCGTCGAGGAGTCAGGATGTGGCGCGAACGGGTGAGAGGATCGGGAAAGGGTCAGGGAGATGCGTCAGCTGGTATTTTGGTGAATGTCCCATAGGCTGTGGGTGTCGTCAGGGAGACAGGTGAACGATCAAGAGGCTCAGGAAAGCTTCAGCGAGACAAGAGTCATGGCAGCAGGTATTTTGCGTTCTCCAAAATACCTGCTGTCATGACACTAGTCTCGCTGAAGCTTTCCTGAGCCTCTTGGTCGTTCACCTCTCTGCCTGACTCCCTCACGCTCCCCACAGCGGCTTGGTCGCTCACCAAAATACCAGCTGTCATGACACTTGTCTCCCTGAAGCTTTCCTGAGCCTCTTGATCGTTCACATCACAGCCTGACGCTCCCCACAGCGTCTTGGCTACCTCCACATCATTCCTTTTGAAAAAACGGAGTCGTCTGTCTCATTCCTGTCGGGGTAGAGCTTCTTTTCGTCCATTCATTTTCTCTGCATACTCTCCGAAAGAAGTGCGACATGAAAGCTTTGAGTTATCCCATGCAGCCCGCTTGTACTGCGGCCCATTTACAGCTTGTTAGTGAATAGGAATGATTGCTTCCTGCCCTTCTCCTCTACTGAATACGACACTAACTTTATAGTCGTTAGGTACGATTGCATTGCTCGTAGTGCGGCATGCCGGCTTGGGCCGTTCGGTTACGCTGATGCCAGCGTCGTCCACGGGTCCCGCGATTTTGGCCTCGACCAGCCAGCTGGAGTGCACCGGATCCGCCGCTTGGTCTGGCTTCGTGGCTTGTACCGGATGCGCGCCGAGAAAAAAAGATCAGGTCCTACCTAAATTGGTGACCCCTAGTTCAACACGCATTCCGGTTCCTGCGCTCCGGAGTCAACACAGATCATCCCAAAATACTGCAGCCATGGTGAGTCAAGATTCAGCGTCCACGAATTCAGGTGCTCACGTTCGAATCCAGATGGCCATCACTGCAGGAGTGGCCGCCACATCACTCTCCCCGATTGAGAAGACGTCTGTCGATGACGTCCCGTTGTTGTGTGCGCGAGGCAAGGAAATCTCAGTGCAGGACATCATATGGGGGTCTGAGTATATGAGTGATGAACCATTTGTCTGGAGTAGGGCTGGGAGTGATTTCACTTCACCGGTGAAAATCACCTATTACCGACATTTCACTGCTACCCCAATCACCTGTTACTGAAAAAACCCCGTCACCAATTTCACAGCCAAAAAATAAAAAAGGAATTTTCCCGCGGGAGATTTTTTTTCAGGAGAAATAGAAAAAATTGAAAAACAGCTATAATTATCACTGATGAACGCACCACAAGAGACTTGAACACAAGCATTAAAAAGCTCATTACAGGTTTTGGGAAGAAAACAATAGTGGAGTTTATTTATAAATACTTCAATTTCACTAGAAACTGGGTGAAAAAAGGATACCCAACTTGAGATAAGATGAGTTTGAAAAATTTTCAAGCAAAAGGAATCAATTTTTCCAAAAACGAGACGAGGAGGTGATAGGATCACAGGGGAGTTACAAATAATACGAATCACAGGCGACTTACAAACGCGCCAGATCACGAATAACAGCCGATAACGACAGGCAACTAGGTGAGCACAACAACAAGGAGGTGACTGGATCACGTAGGTGACTGGATCACTTAGGTGACTGGATCACGTCAGTAACATGGCTGCTACCGAGAACAGGGCACATGACGAATCACGGCATCTGCCAACTAGGTGAGCCAATCACCGATCACTGCAGAGTAACACCCGCGTGAAAATCACTGGGGGTGATTGAGTAACACCCCTGTGATTTTCATACTCTGCAGCCCACAGGTGATCGAGAGAGTGATCCAGGGAGGTGGATCCGCTCTGATTTTAGGCAGGTTGTTTTTGTTGCTGATCTCCTTGTTGGCCTTTAACCCCAAGGGCGTAGTTTGTGTTGACAATCCATTTTTTTTAGCGGCGTAGTTGTTAGTTGAATCTGATGATTTTGCTAACTTTAAAATATTTATGAAATTAAGTTTTTGAAACTGTAACATGACCTTAGCGTTAAGGCTTTTTTTGGCCAGAAAGCGAAGCGATTTGTGCGTTCTTGGTATTAAAATCTTTGTTTTACCTAGCATGATACGTAGGAATTTTTTATATTCCGATTACTTGACGTATTTTGATTTTAGGCGAGTTTTAAAGTTTGGTTAGTGAGTTTCTTAACATTATCAATCCAAACAGCCTCCAAATATGGCCTACTTTGTTCAGTAAAGGTGTGTCAAAAATTTGCGTATTAAAATATGGAAGTATTGTGTGTTACCTATGCACCACTGGTTACCCCGTGAAACTAACGTAAGAACAAGGTAGGTCCACAGTTCATTAAAAATCGTTGACTGCAGGTGACAGTGATAATTGTCACCGGTGATTTCACCCTGTTACTGGTGAGTAACAGGAACTTGGTAACAGGTGATTGGGAAATCACCGTTTTACCCAGCTCTAGTCTGGAGTCACTTTCCATGATCGATGGGGCTGTCGATGAGCGAAGAAGTTGATGAATTTGGAACACTGTATTCTAGGCCTGCTATCAAGCACAGTTCGACTGGTTGAGAGGACTAGTTGAAATTCTGGAGTATTGAATGATGGAATGTTGCTCTGCTCAATGTGAGGAGGATTTTCGACGTCGATTATGGACGCAGTGTTTTCAAATCGAAATGACGAAAGCACTGGACAATGGACGTGACAATCTGGACTGACAATCTGGACTGGTTGGACAATCTGGGTGACGGGACGCTCGCAGTCTGTTCGTGTCAAAGTATCCCAGGCTTTTGAGGAGGTATGAGAATGGAAAGCGGATGGCGCTCTCGAGAAGGTGAGCTTGGGGCGGGGAGCTCTGCTGAGGGGCTCCGCGCTAGTACCGAGAGTCGCCGCTAGACAGCGGGAGGTGCGGAGCCTCTTCTACCGAGGGAAAACATAATATGTTTTGCGATATTATCGCACCTCGAGAATGAAAGGGGCACAACTTAAAGGCATTGCAGGTTAGAATTGTGCCCCTTTCATTCTCGAGGTGCGATATTTATTGATGCAAAAATGCTTTATTTTATTCCCCACGTCACTCTTTATATCACGTAGTCCAGAAAAAGCTTTTGAAGTATCCGAAACAAAAATAAGCCGTTCGTATAAATCCTGCACCATGAAAATATGTACCCTCCAGTGTTACTCGAATATGTAAAGAATAATCCGTATAATCTTCCGTGGCGTTTCTGCTTTCAAAACAGCCCGACAAACAATGGCCCGAAATTAAAACCCATCGATCAATCTCAACAATGAGTGGCGCGCCCCGGTTTAAACAGATTCACGAATTTCCCAACAGTCTGAAGTGGCTGTTCAACTGCATCAATCAACCATTGACGTTCGCTCGATTATTTCGTCCGATCCGCTTAGCCAAGTTATAAACCAGCTACTTCCTCCAGCTTTCGGAATCTCGATCAACAAACAAAAAGCTGTAAAAACAATTTTTTTCCGAAACGTCGATATGTTTATCCCTCTTGAGCGCAACGTGTTCGAACGTTTTCGGGCATTTTCAATCCGGCGCGCGAATACGGGAGAATTAAATGGAGGGAAATGTACCTTTTTTGCCGCCCATATCCATCGCATTTGGAAGGCCCAGATATTCATCAAATTTTTGAGTTACTCACCTGAAACAAAAAAAAAAAAAATGTGACGATAAGTAGGTAGGGTCAGCTAATGTTGGTAGGTTTTGATTCAAAATTTTTGAAGAAGTTATTTTTCTTATGGACGATTAAGAAACTAAAACTTTCAATTTTTACAATTTTTACAAATTTTTTTTTTTCAAGCTTTTTTGAAAGTACCTAGATTTTATTCTTTGTCGATTGTTTTTATTCCTCACTTTTTTATTTTAGTTTTGGTTTATTTTTTCCATTTTTACAACTACGAAAAAATTAGGTATCGAATTTTACATGGAAAAAATTATCGAATTTTACATGGAAAA
Organism: Nesidiocoris tenuis; assembly: GCA_036186465.1. Taxonomy (NCBI): domain Eukaryota; kingdom Metazoa; phylum Arthropoda; class Insecta; order Hemiptera; family Miridae; genus Nesidiocoris; species Nesidiocoris tenuis. The sequence continues at coordinate 8,194,289 of AP028915.1, read as the reverse complement.
AATTATCGAATTTTTCATGGAAAAATTCCTGGTACATCAATAGAGGAATCCGAGAAAAATACTTGATAAATTCCAAACCCATGGCATTATCTTTAAAATCGGATTTTTTTATAACAAACCTAAAAAAACGAACACCTAATAAGATCGGAAAATAGTTGGAAATAGTGTTAGACAACAAACAAAAGCTGTCAATCGCAAAATTTCGAAAAAAATGTCATGTTTTTGAGATTTATGCAACATTTTTGGCTGTAGCGCCACCAATATTAAAACTGAACAAATTGAAGAAATAGCGGTACCAAATGGTAGACTTCCTCGACATCCTAGTGAGATAATTTTTCAAATCGGATCAAAATGCGGGACATACATACCGAGAAAAAGCGACAAAAAAAAACGTAAAAGATGAAAGTTTGAGGGGGTGGTGTAAAAAATGTTTCCCGGCGGATAACAAAGATTGTATCCTGGAAATAATTTACCGAAATCCCTACGACAAGTCAACTTGAGTAACCGGTGTTTTTTTGGCGTCGGTTCAAAAATAAATTAATTTGTGGGATTAAATTCGCTATCAGGATGATTTTGAGGAGAATACCCCCAAAGCAAAAATACGGGTCAAAATCATCAGTTTACCATCACGATTAGAACGCATCCATCGGGGCGGAACTTTCGAAAATCCGCGCCAAATAGGTTCGAACAGTTTGCAACATAGTCCCGCCGAGGATACCAATGTTCGAAAAGGAACTCTAATGCCCGAGTGGCGTCCCAGTGATTGGGTTGACTGAAAACCCTTTCGAACTCCGGATCCCCCCGCCCCTCACCACCACACCCGCCCCTCACACCCCGCCCCTCACCCTCATTACTCGGCCTTCCTCAGCCATCGGAGTTGAATAGAGCGCCAAATTGGCCGAGAGCGGGTACAACAATAATGCCTTCGTTAGGACGAAGAAGACTGCCTGGATGGGAGCACAAGACCGCGTATTCCGCCAACAGACGAAAACCGACGACGATGAATTGAGCAGTTAGATGCGCGCAGGTGTCCTGGCCGAAGAATACGGATAATGCGGCTCTAATTTTTTTCACATGTGGGAGATACGAAGAATCCGGATTAATGCATCCGCATGTATTCGATTTTGAATGGGAGTACTGATTTATTTCTCATTAACACATCGTTCACGGCGGCAGTTGTCCGAAACGGAACCGAAAACTCGAACCGACGAACTCAAAATTCAACTTTAAACCTAAATACCACACTTGAACCTCGAACGCGAGTCAAACTTCAACCTAGTACAAATATTTTATGTATACCTTCAGGAGGATGTACTAGGTTGAAGTATTTAATATAATTATCTGATATTTAATCTAATCCAGGCTTAAATCTCGCACCCCAACCTCACACGAGAACCTCGAACTCAAAGTTCAACCTTAAACCTCAACCCCGTACTCGAACGCGAATCAATACTTATGATTTTGAACCTCAAACTTCAACCATAACATCAACATATTCAGGCTTAAACTTCAAACTCATCCAAACTATCATCTTGTCTTAGACCTCAAACTAGAACCCCAAACCCAAACTCAAACCTCGAACTTGAATCTCAAACTTAAGCCGCAAACTCAAACCTTGAACTCCAACTTCAACCTCAAACTTGAAAACTAAACATGAACCTTGAACGTGAATCTTACGCTTGATCTATCAATTTGAACCTCAAACTCAAATCGTAATCCTCATAATCAAACATCAATCCCAACAATCGAAGCTCGAACTCAAACCTCAAACGCAACCCACCTACACCACTGTCAAACTTAACTTTCGAACTCAACTCACAAACTCAAGTCTCGAACTCGACTGACATTCGCAGCTTAACTTTCAAAACTCAACTCTAACTCAACCCACATACTCAACTCTCAAACTTACCTCTAAAACTCAACTTACAAATTTGAGTGTCAAAATCAACCCACAAAGTCAACTTACCAACTCAACTCACATTCGCAACTTACAAACTCAAGTCTCAATCTCAACTATCATTCTCAACTTTGAAACTCAACTTTCGAACTGAACCCACAAACTCAACGCTCAAACTTAAGTCTGAAACTCAACTTGCAAAGCCAAGTGACAGACTCAACTTTCAAGCTCACCTCTGGAACTCAACTTACAAATTCAAGTTTCAAAATCAACCCACAAAGTCAACTTACTAACTCAACTGACAAACTCAACCCACATTCGCTACTTACAAACTCAAGTCTCAAGCTCAAGTTGAAATCTAAACTTTCATACTCAACTCACATTCTCAGACTTGAGTTTGAAAGTTGAGTTTGAAAGTTGAGACTTGGGTTGAGTCAAGTTGAGACTTGAGTTTGTGGGTTCAGTTGAAAGTTTGAGACTCAACTTTCAAACTCAACCCAGAAACTCTTGACTAACCTCTTAACTTAATCAACCATAGTTTGTAAGTTAAGTTTGAGAGTTGAGTTTGAAAGTTGAGTCTGACACTTGGCTTTGCAAGTTGAGTTCAGAGGTAAGTTTGAGTTAGAACTCAAAGAAAGTTAGAACTCAGAAAGGGTTGAGTTAGAGTTGAGTTTTGAAAGTTAAGCTTCGAATGTCAGTCGAGTTCGAGACTTGAGTTTGTGAGTTGAGTTCGAGAGTTAAATTTGACAGTGGTGTAGGTGGGTTGCGTTTGAGTTTGAGCTTCGATTGTTGGGATTGAGGTTTGATTATGAGGATTGCGATTTGACTTTGAGGTTCAAATTAATAGATCAAGTGTAAGATTCACGTTCAAGGTTCAAGTTTAGGTTTCAGGTTTGAGGTTGAAGTTTCAATGTTCAAGGTTTGAGTTCTAAGTTTGAATGAATGGTTCGAGCTTGTGGTTGTAGTATTAAGTACAAGCTTGAACTTTGATGTTTTGGTTGGAGTTCTAGTTTGAGTTTGCGTTTTAAGTTCAAGGTTTGAGTTTGGGTTTGAGGTTGGTTTTGAGGTCTTCGAGGTTTGAGTTTGAGGTTCTAGTTTGAGGTCTAGATGATAGTTTGGATGAATTTGAAGTTTAATCATGAATGCGTTGATGACATCAACTTGATATTATGGTTGAAGTTCAATGTTGAAGTTTGAGGTTCAAATTCATAGAGCAAGTGTAAGATTATCGTTCAAGTGGTCGGGTTTAAGGTTGAATTTTGAGTTTTGAGTTCAAGTATGTTACACAGTTTCGGTAAACAAAAGTTCTTGTTCGAGTTCAAAATCCGAGGATGAGATTCTAGTTTTGAGGCTTGGGGTTTTGAGGTTTTAGTTTATGGTGTATGGTTCTTAAAGAACTATACTGGCAGTTACCTAAAATTGCATTTGACCTACCTATGCCAACGTAAGTACGAGGTACCTTCTCGATGACCGCTAGATCAGTCTCCTTGGCGACACAAATCGAATGGCGAAGAGGAAGACGAATCCCTATCTTCAATCCCTTATCATATCTTATCAGTCTCATCAATCTCTAATCAGTTTACCGCTCGAATAATTATTTTGGCTTGGTTCCTACCTATTCTGTGTCATTTTTTTGTTGTTTTTATTGATTCGTTATAATTTAATACACTTGATATTCATTTATATACCAACTTTGATATGTACCTATTATAGACCTGCACCTATTGTTCATTTCATAGCGTCCGCTTTTGAATTTCGGATATCTGGTCACCTTAGGTATCAACTATCACTAAATTTCTTTAATTATTTCGTTTAATTATTCATCGAAAGAGATAATTAACTCGGAAGTGAAAAAACGGATCGATGGCTCCGACATGAAAGGGAAACGAGTTCGCTTGGCAGGGCCAGTTTCCGAATTCGGTATAGGGCGAGGACGTTTTTCTAATTAATCGGTAGACCAGGGCGGATTTGAGGACGGAAGGAGGAGGGGGAAAGGATCCGGGAGTTTCAAGAAGTTGAGGGCAACGAGATTGGGGTTTTAGGAGTTTTCGGAAATATTTATTCATGGCGTCGAAAAGTGCGTGGACGGAAAGGAGAACAGTGGTTTTATGAATTAATAAAATTATATATTCATTGGGGAGAGGCGAGAGGGAATCTCGTCCGGTGTTTTCGAAAGATGAAAATTGGCCGAGGCTAAAGCGTCGAGGAATTTCGTGTTTTCGGAGATTTTCACCATTCGCCCTCGGGTGGATTAATTATTGCAAGAAATTAGTAGGGATTAGTTTTCGAAATTTCGAGTTCAAAGTTTAATAGGAATCGTTTCGAAGAGGCAAAAGGCATTCGCCGAGTGCTGCGAGTAATTAACGGGTGTACGGTTAAAGGAAGCCTTGTGTGACTCATGAATACGAAATCACGTGATTTACTTTGCTCAGGCCGGGTAATAAGGGTTCGGTAGCTAAGGGTTGAGCTAAGGGCCGCTTCTGCTAAGGGGATGATTACTATACGGACTCCCGAGCACACGAGAGCTTTACACGCTTCTCATTTCGTCCCCCGAAGAGCGTGAGGATATTAATTTGGGAAAAACCAACGGCGAAATTGGCTAATCGGAACGTTTTATGAATTTATAATGCCATAGGTGAGGTTAAGTTGGAAAGACCGCTCTGGAAATGAAGGGCGAAATCCTTGCTTGGGTAGGTATCAGTAAAGAACACTAGACCTAAGCCGTGTCGGGGATATTTGTTGTTGTTGTTTTTCTCTATTCGTTGTCTTGTGCCTTAGGCCACGTACGACATAGGATGCAGGACATTGGATATTTGTTGGACAGTTGTTGGATTTGTTGGATATTTGTCTAATTCCATGTTTACCAAGTAAGTGGAAGTATTGTAATCGTCAAAAGTCGACCAGTGGTAAGTAGATAACACAAAATACTTCCACATTTATAAACGTGAATGTGTGACGCAATTTGAACATATTTAAACTGCTTTTGAGGGGGTTTTGGCAAAAAATATCAAGAAACTCACTATGCAAATTTTAAAACTCGCCTAAAATGAAAATACGCCACTTTATCGGAACATAAAAAATAACCACAAATTCTGCAAGGTAAAACAAAGATTCTAAGACGAAGAACGCTCAAATCGGTTCGTTTTTGTGGCCGGAAAAAAAAAAGAAAAAACTAAAAATGCAAATATGTCGGAAGTAAATTGAGTTAAAGATTGTGATTTCGATCATTTTCTTGATTTTTTTCAATCTTAGGAAGGTCCTGGGAGCATGCAGGAATTTTTTCAAAGAGGTGAAATTTTAATTTTTTCCAATTTGAAAATTGACAGTTTTTTGGGAGTCAACCATACACCCACTCACCTCGATATGAGTTTTTCAAAACAGAGCTACTAGTGCACATATTTTTCGCATACCAATGATTTATCGCCATTATACGGCCATTTTCCCACTTGCTCGAATTTCTTCGACATCCTTTCAAAATCGATCACCTTCCGCGGCTTCCGTAAAACGGAAAGTGTTCCAAGCTCGGGGAACAGGTTTCACGAAATCATCATCGTCCGATTTTTTCCATCAGTCCGGGTCAGGCCAAAACCATTACCGGAGGCCGCCTGATTGGAGCTTTAATTTATAGATTGGCGTCCAAAGTTTCGTCAAAGTTAATGACTCCGGTAGGGCGCAGATTTAACGAGCCCGGGCCTCGGGCTGTTATTTGAGATGTGTTTTTAAATGGGAGATCAATCGGCGGAGGAAAAAATTCTAATTTCGTTTGCGCTCCGGAGGCAATTTTCGTTATGGTCACATTTAACTGTATATTTTGATCGAGCCGTAGGAAAATATGTTGTTGGTGCGATTGGTGTTCGTTTCAATTACCGTTATTTTTATACCGAGAACGACCCAGATTAATTATTATAATTGCAATTGCGGCGTTGAAACGAAAAAAAAATCGAAATTTTTTTGGAAAATTCGAAAAATGGTGGAAAATCGGCTTGTAACTATGGGAAATCGACTCGTAACTATGGGGAATCATATCGAACGATCCAAGAATCCGACGAATGGTACTTAATTTATTCACAGTCGTGTATCTAGGCCACTTGATGGAACGGGATTAAATCCACTTAAAGGGGCAACCGTATAAAAGCCTTCATAAACTCTGAATTTCCATTAACATCCTAGATCCATTTAGCCGTCGTATAATAAATTGACGCGAACTGGAGTGGCATGGTGATGCGACTCGGTAAGCTCGAATGGGCTCCTTACAAAGAACTATACCCGAGCCCCTCTGAAAGCGAAGTATTGTAAACGGTTTTCGACAATAAACGCTAATGCAGCGCCCGGTAATGCCCTTTGGATCGTTATAAGGTTGATGAATGGGTTTGTGCTTGTTGAGGTCGTCTTACGACCGGAGAATAGGTAGGACTGCATTTTGAGATCGATAGCGTTAAATTTTCTCGAGGAAATGTCGAATGTTGTAATATAGTTATTACATTTATTCATTTGCCCTTTTTCTTTACTTTTTAAAATATTTTTTAAATTTAATTAATTATTCAATAATAATATTTTTAAATTATTATCATTATCACTATCATTATCATTATCATCATCATCATCATTATCATTATCACTATCACTATCACTATCAATATCACTATCATTACCATTATCATTACCATTATCATTACCATTACCATTATAATTATTATTAATTATTTAATAATAATATTATTTAATTGATAAAATTTAATTTTTTTTTTTAGATAAATGACTCAGAAACGTACCTAGTGATTCGAACAGTCGGTTATTCTGTCAAAAATCGTCGAATTCCTCGTAAAATAATTCGGAAACGCCGGCTCAATTCCTTTCGAAGATCAAAGTCTTCTTTCGACTTCCCAGTTAAGAGACTTCCCGTGAAATCGATACAACAACAGCAAAAAAACAAGACCTGCACGGTCGTTCTAATCAAGGAAGGCGGGAAAGGCGGTTTGTATTAATTTGAGGGTAGGTGGAGGGGGGCAGCCATCTGGTTACCCTCCGCATACGTTCATACGCTGTTAGTTATATTCATTTCTCAAGTGGTAATGGCGTTTCAACACTTTGACACGCTCTTAACGAGCTCCCGACGAACTGCAAGGAGCGGAGAGGGAACGAGAGACGGAAGAACTGGCGCAGTAATTAACTTGGAACGTTTTCGGTTAATTGAATGACGGATTTCGACGGGAATGGCGGCATTGTTTTTTTTTTAATTTGAAATGTTCGGATATACAATAGTTTTGAACTAGGTACACTCGGAAGTCGGGTTTCAATTAGGAATGTAAATTGGCAGACGTCGCTTAACTATGCTGTACAGGAACAATTTTTAAAGGGCAAATTAATTTTTTCCGTCATTGCCAACCTGGAATTTCATAAAAGTTTTCTTGTTTTCACGTATTTGGGCACTTTAGCTAATAAGTAGTATATTTCTGGGGGTACTGCTACTGCTGCGTTCAATAATATCCCTACAAACAAACGAAATTCGGAAAAACTTACAAAAAGTGAGATTTGTAATTTTGGTAGCAGCGCATGGTTTAAAATTAAATTCTGAAATATCTACAACTGGCAGTCTGGAAAAATGGCCAGAGACGTTTATCAAGAATTTTGGGTAGCAGAGAAAAACGTTCTTCCATTATCTTAGTGTAAATAGGCAGTAGAGAATTTGTCTGGTATAAGTCGTAATTATATTACACGAATTAGTTAGGTAGATAATAACGTTTTTTCTCATCTTTAACAAATTCTTAACTTACGCCTCTCGGTCATTAGTGTACGCGGTGATAGTTCGTTAATGCGCTCCCCTCGAATCCATTTTCCGAAATTCATCCCTCGGAAAAATCCCTCCCCCGCCGGATTTTCCACTTGTTGGGGGCGCAGTTTCGAAGACTAATTGCCCCGTAGTGAAAAACCCTGTCGCTCTCGACAGGAGAAGTGACGTAAAAGGTTACCATTGTACTAGGTGTACTTGAACTTTTTTCACGGGCTTTACACTCGCTCTCGTTCTTTTTCGTTTTCGCTATAAAGATTAATACGCAGCCCGAAAGCAAAGTACTGTATGAGAACAGGTTTTTTTACAGGGTGGCGTACGCCGGCGTAATGGAAGAGTTTTCACCCTCGTCGTAACTGCGCGCATTTCGTCGAGTCATTACGTCGATTTGGGGGGGGAAAATCTTTTTCTCTCCATCAGTAAATGAATAAGCGCAAATTAGGTTAAGTAAGCAGGTATTTTTAAGGAATAAACGCATATTTGGAAAAAATAAATATGAGAAATATTCTACGTCTACCTACTCCTCTCCTACCTAAATGGTCTCCATGCGGTTCACCCAAATATCCCTAGTCGACCAAAGTGAGGGAAACTTGCAGCGGCCGTTTCTCCCCGTTTTTTCCGAGAAGACCCGCTGAGTGCAGTAACTGCAACAACTGTTGTTGGCTAATTAGCCAATGCCAGCATTAATGCGCAGATTGTGAAACATGACATGTTTTGTCACATTGTGACTTTCGGTGTTAGTTAAACTTGCGTTTTCTCGTTTTATGATACTTTGGTTCAGGGAGTTCCGCGGCCCGTGTATTAGGTACCTATGTAATTTTCTAGCTAAGACAGTTTTTTAGTTTTTTCGTCAGTCTGGTTTAAAATCCCCGTGTATTATTTCACAAATACATATTGTACGTACATATTTACGGATTTTTCTCGCATACATCAATCCTAGCTCTAATTTTAGGCAGGTGGGAGAATTTTTTAAATTATTTTTTCATTCTTTGCCAATATTAATAAACGCATTACTTCGGAATATCCGCCGTTCTCCCTATTCTAACTTCGTGAGCGTCCGATAGATGGAAGGCTGCCTAAAAAAAGCCCGAAGAAACATTAAGGGCAGTAATGGAAGACGAAGTCGACTAGAAGAGGCAGCGGATTTATTTGAAATATTCACGCTTCCCAGAGTGAAGTGCCGGAGTGCTGGGAACACACCTTGGGCACTTTCCTAATGGCCGTCTCCCTTTTGCCAAGATTTCTTTTTAGTTTGAGCAGATTTTCCCCCTTTTCCGTGGGAACGGGCTCCGAAAAGTTTCCACCTTTCGTGTTCCTACTAGTCGCAAATTACGAACTTCCCATAGCGCTTTTAACGAAATTCAAACGCCTTTTCCGTTCTGGGGACGAACAACGTACCTATTATTAAAAAACAAATCAAATAGCTAAAATTCGTGATAACGAAATTTTTGAAGAGTTGTGATATTTTTGTATCATTTTTATCACCCTTAAGTTGGTGGTGTTTTTTGCTCGATTTGATACTTCAAGTTGGACCAAAAAAAGGTCCCAACCAAGGAATAATCAAATAACCAGTAAAGAACCACAAAAACCACCACTGAAGAACCACTAGCACTACCACTAAAAGTACCACGAAAACTACCGCTATATAATCACTTATACGACCATTGAAGATCGGATAATGGACCGCTGAATAGTCACCGAACAATCACTGAAGAAAACTACCATAAGTGAACCAATGATCCCCAATAAGGAATCATCAAATAACCAAGAAAGACCCACGAAAACTACCCATGAAGAACCACTAAAAGTTCCATCAACTAGGTACCTACCTATGAAGAACCTCGGAAAACGACCACTACTAATCCACTAAAAGTGTTAATATATCGGAAGTACTGTGAGTTATTCAAATTCCGATTAAACAGGGTGTTAGGTCTGTCCGAGACAAACATTTCAGTTCAATAAATTTGAAAAAAGGTTAAAAATTGAAGGAGCTATGGCCATTTTTGTAAATGACAGCGCCTCGATCGCAGCGCCATCTCTTGCCTGAGAGACCAAACGCCTTTAGCGCTTTTTGAGGAGTTCGTACAGCTGAAGGAATCGCAAATTTCAGCCTCGTGCTGACCTAATTTACTTACCCTAGGCTGTAACGTAGTTATCACTTATCTATCTTATCAGTCCAGCGTTACATAAATGTCTTCTTCTTCTTCCTTTTTATTTGTCTTATGGGGATTCCCAGATGGCAGACATTGTTCTATTCTGTTACGTAATTTCCATAAGTACAAATAACGTTATCAACCGGTAGAAGTGATTCTAGTCAAGTACCACATAACGACGCCAAAATTTCAAAATTAAGTTTTAAAAACTGGCATTGTACCTACTGTTGATTGGACTCCTTCACATAACTTCACGAGCTCCTCGAAAATTGCTGAAATTTTCAGCCTCGTGCTAACCTAATTTTCCTACCCCCTGCTGTGACGTCGTTATCACTTATCTAGGTATCATATCAGTCCGGCGTTACACGAATTCCGGTTAAACAACGTCATCGGACGGTAGAAGTGATTTTAGTCAGGTACCGCACACCGTAATTGACTATTCAATTCTATTATTATAGCATTGATTATTAGCAGTCCGCCCATGCTGATGAGACGTCTGAGACAATCAAGACGTAACGGAGCCGCATTAATAGAGAGTTTTTGCTTCTTTCGTGGTGCAAAAGTGAAAACGAAACTGAGCACGAAACTAATTATGATAAGACGATAAGAAGTGATAAGAAATAAGTTCGGGATGGAAGATTCGTTTCTAGTTTCGGCACGAAACTGCGTATAAGATTTGAAGTGACGCTAGCTGCGGTGAAGTTTTGAAGTGACGCAAAACGAAAACAAGTTTCCACAGCTGTAGGGACTGTTGATAGGTAGTTGCAATTGAGGCTGAATTTATTTTGTAGTTTTAACTTTTTGGTTCGACCGAACTTTGCAAACTTTCGCCCTTCACTTGAATTGTGTTGGTATTTCTACCTGGATGTCCATTGTGTTAAATTGGGCTGTGAACGGAATTCGGGATCCAGCCTTTCACCGATTGTTTTGCTTGCCGGACCTTGGGAGTATTTAAACCCAAAGTGCAGTCATCCATCCGTGACTTGTGAGTTTTGTTTCTCCGAGTGGGTACTGTGGATTTGATGGAATCGTTGGAAGAAGCGAAGGACCTGTTGGAATGCGGGCTCATATCGGTGGAGGAATTCTCCTGAGCCCTCGAATTGTTTGTCTCGAATTGTGAAGCCGAGGACGGTGAGTCGAACGAGCCTGGGCCTAGCCGGCGGCAGCCCCGACGACGAGCTGAGTTTTACGGAAAGTTCGACCTCGATAAGTTTACCGACGAGGATGTGCGATTGAACTTCCGATTTCGCCGGGAGGACATTGCCGTCCTGCAAAAAACCCTGCTGATTCCCGACGAAATCTCGATTCCAGGTGAGCGTTGTACTGTAGCTACTGCATTCTACTATACTTAGGGCCGCTTTATCAATAGTCGATTATCCAAAAAATCATAGCTAATCACCAGGCCACTAATTTCAGGGTGATTTTTGGGTGGTTGCGCTGTGTCTCCGAGAAATTTGTAGCCAAGAGATTAGCTACGATTTTTTACTTCCATATTTAAAGAGTAAATGGAAATATTGTGATCGTCCTAAAATCGAGAATCGGAACGGAGCTTCAGAAAAAACTTTTTCTTATACACAATCACTCAGAATCACTTCCCGAACAAGTGTCTGTGTGTCCGTCTGTGGTCGTTGACAAAAATGGCCATAGCTCCCTCAATTCTCAACCTTTTTTCAAATTTCTTGAACTGAAATGTTTGTCTCGGCAAGACGTAACATCCTGTTTAATCGGAATTTGAATTACTCATAGTACTTCCGATATATTTGCATTTTTAGTGTTTTCTATTTTTTTTTTTTCGGCCAGAAAAATGGACCGATTTGAGCGTTTTTGGTCTCAAAATCTTCGTTTTACCTTGCAGAATGTATGGATAATTTTTATATATTACAAAAATGTAGCGAATTTTTGTTTTTGCAAATTTTAAAATTTGCATAGTGAATTTTTTGATATTTTTGACCTAAACACCCTTAAAAACAGTCAAAATATGATCAAAATTTTTCAAATATGTACGTTTCAAAATATGGAAGTATTGTGTGTTATCTACGCACCACTGGTTGGGTAATCGACTATTGATAAAGCTTATAGTATGAGTGACCTATATTATAGATCACGATTGCTGGATCGCACAAGTCGTCTCGGAGAGGGCTGAGATTTCCTTTTGTTACAGGCAGGGGTTACCGTGTACGGGCAAGACTGCTCTGAGCATCCTGTTGCGTCGCTTGGCCTATCCTAACCGACTAGCGATCTGGAGTGGATCTTCGGTTTGTCAGGGCCAGCGTTGTCGACGATATGCCCGTACCTAACGAAGATTTCAATGGATCGGTTTGGCCATCTGCTTGACTCTTTACCTGCGTACTTAAATGCAGGAAAACTGCAGTACTTCGCTAAGGTATGTTCCGCCATGTAATTGTCAGGATGTACTTCATAGCTTTGATACCTACCTACTGTATTGGTGAATACTTGTGAATGAGTGCTAAATTTCGACAGGGCATTCATGGAAAGGGAGCTCCCCTCGAAAACTGCTGGGGGTTTATTGACGGCACAGCCCGGCCGATGTGCTGGCCATCTGTGGATCAAGAAAACGATTTCTCCGGGCACAAAAGGTGAGTCGGTCTAATCAGGTTGCGTTTTTTACCACAAGTACGGTGCGATTCTCCGCAGGTCCAGTACAAAGCGTCAACACTCCTGATTTTTTCCAGGTGAATTTGCCTTCATTGATTTTTCAAAAAATCAAAAGCTGCTCCTTCAAGACCGAGAAGGCGACCATCTTCACGAATTGACATTCCATACTTAACGGCAGCCAAACCGCCGTTATTTTCGTGTGCATTGCAGGAATTTTTGCCACCGGCAAGAAGATTAAGAAGAGCTTTATGCACTCCCATATGTTACTTATTCACCACGGAAAATGCAGAAATATATTTAGTTTCCACAGAATTTTGTTTTATTCTACAGGTAGCATTATTTCTGTGAATTTGAAGCAGTATGTGTTGGTAATCGCTGTCGATTCATTGCAGATATTGTTATTGGATTTGGCATGGCAATTTAATATCGATTTCCAAAGACATATCGCTTTGAGTTTACAGTTCCCTAGACATTCTCAGAATAAGGGCCGGTTAATACATTCAAGAGTCTATTTCATGAGGCCAGTCTTGGTCAGTCCTGGGCGAGTACCTACTGGCGGAAAACAAATTCAAGCCAGGTGATTGAGTGGATTTGCTTGGCGTTGTCAGACTAGTCCAGGACTGGCCTCATCGAACAGACCCTAAAGTCGACCACACACACATCTGATTGCTGGTGGAGGGGGTAAGAAAATCCATTGGTGTGTTTGGTCGAGTTGTCGGCGTTGAATGTGATACATTTCATTGGGTTTTCCGAGCCACGTTCCCATGTTCATCCTTACTCTAACAGCTAGCAAACGGATAGTGTGTGGCCGTTCAGAATTCCGTGCTACACACATTTGGAACTAATTTTTCCTGAGATTCGGTCAATGAAATTCTACCTATAAACTCGACCAACAATTAATCATATGTTTATTCTGATAGAACCCGGAAATCTCGGGGAACTGAAATTTTTGTTTTACACAAAACAATCAATCGAAACCGGTGGTGCGTAGATACCACACAATACTTCCATATTTTGAATCGTAAAATTGTGACACAATTTGATCATATTTTGACTGCTTTTATGAGTGTTTAGGTCAAAAATATGGAAACATTCACTGTGCAAATTTTAAAATTCGCCCAAAATAAAAGTACGCTACATTATCGGAATATAAAAAATATCCACATATTCTGCAAGGCATAACAAAGATTTTAAGACCAACAACGCTCAAATCGGTTCAATTTTGTGGCCGAAAAATAATAAAATGCAAATATATCGGAAGTACTGTGAGTTATCCAAATTTCGATTAAACAGGGTGTTAGGTCTTGCCGAGACAAACATTTCAGTTCAATTCGTGAGGTTCAGTGAGTTGTAGTGTCTTGCATTACTTATATTCGAAATTCTTTATTCAGAGTCGTTTTTAATGTTAAATTTATCGAACTACAACGAATAAAGACGCAGAACCAGAAATTCAGAACCGCTGAGAAAGTGGATTAGACTCGATCTAAAAAGTTAAATGGAGAATCCTGTTGTCTGCCACGGGGCAGAAAGTGGATTTGACGCGATCTAAAAAGTTAGTTGGAGAATCCTGTTGTCTGCCACGGGGCGCCAAGAGACGAAAAACACTGCATGTTTATCTTCCGAGAAGGTTAGGCTAGATGATTCGTTTACGAGACAGTGCTAGGTTCGTTACGAAAATCGAGCTGCTGATTCGTAACGAAAAACGTCCTTAGCTCGTAACCGGAGCTAACTGTTTCGGAACACGAGCCAAGGGCGAAAAAGAAGAGGAAGAAGTTTCGTTATCAACGAGAAGTTCGTTTCCGTTGCCATTTTCGTGTTTGGTTTGTTGCAAAACGAAAGAAGCAAAAACTCTCTAATGAACCGCCTTGATTACAGTTTTGACTTCGAGATTACTAGGGCGATGACGCACATGCGTTTTCTCGTTGAAAAACGATCGGTTTATAAATAAAACAGTAAAAAAAAATTGGAACAAGATTTTATTGAATCAGCATCGCACACGTTTATCTCGGCCATAATTATAACACGCCACATAAACGCGTCAAACAAGCCTTACGTAAAAGGAAGCCAAAGGAAAGTAAAAAAATGCTGAATATCCCTTTGGCGGGTTCTCACGATTGGAGCCTCGTAAAAAATGAGTTTTTCTCATGCAGCCGTTGTTCTGTTGAATAAAAATAAAAACACGTCAACGCAGCTGCGAAAATAGCGAATTTTTATCTACTGCTTTTTTCATGGGCTTTTTTTTAAAGTTATAATACACCTATATCATATGTTATTAAATTATTATAGATATTATTATTTTCATTATATTATACTAATATTATTATATATTATACATTTTTAAGGTAGGTTTTAGGTATTTTTAGGTCATTTTGGGACGACAATGAACCTATACCTAACTCAAGATATCGACAACTCCTTTAAAAAATGTATTTCTATCAATTTTTTACTTCCATATTTACAGAGTAAATGGAAGTATTGTGATCGTCCTAAAATCGAGAATCGGAACGGAGCTTCAGAAAAAACTTTTTCTTATACACATTTACTCAGAATCACTTCCTGAACAAGTGTCTGTGTGTCCGTTACGTCCGTTACGTCCGTCTGTCCGTCTGTCTGTCTGTCCGTCTGTGGTCATTTATAAAAATGACCGTAGCTCCCTCAATTCTCAACCTTTTTTCAAATTTCTTGAACTGGAATGTTTGTCTCGGCAAGACCTAACACCCTGCTTAATCGGAATTCGGATTACGCACAGTACTTCCGATATATTTGCATTTTTAGTGTTTTCTATTTTATTTTTTTCCGGCCACAAAAATGAACCGATTTGAGCGTTCTTGGTCTTCAAATCTTCGTTTTACCATGCAGAATATGTGGATATTTTTTATATGCCAAAAATGTGGCGGTTTTTTATTTTGGGCGAATTTTAAAATTTGAATAGTGAATTTTTTTTATATTTCTGACCTAAACACCCTCAAAAGCAGCCAAAACATGATCAAATTGTGTCAAAATTTTACGTTTCAAAATATGGAAGTATTGTGTGTTATCTACGCACCACTGGTTTCTAAATAAAAACCAAAACATTCGCAAACCCCCGAAATTTAAAACAAAATTATATTTTATGCAACTGCAGAGTTGGACAACAGAGAACAGGACCATTTTTTCATATCAAACGGATCTGATAAGACTTATCTGATAAGACTTAGTATTTTGAGGTTTAATAGTATATTGAAGTAAATAGCTACTACTATGTGCTTTAACGTGCTTCTTCATCTCATTCTGCCGACTTTCTCTCGATAACCTCCCCGTCAGAAAAATGTTTTTCCCTTCCTCCCTTGTTGATCAACGTTAACGAAGAGGCCCCTCCAGTCAAACAAAACCAACACTTTTACTAACTCAAGATGGATAACCGAGGGTAGATACAAGACGGAAAAGCCTTATTATACGAATTGCCTCTACTAATAAGAGGTCGTTCACATTGACGGAATGCGTTGATTCGGACGTGAAATTATGCGGGGGAAAAATTTCTCGTATATCGGCATTTTTCATTTTTATTATAGGATTTATGTTACAATTTTTACATTAAGATTTTTATTACTTCCATATTTACAGGGTAAATGGAAGTACTGTAATCGTCTTGAAATCGATAGTCGGAATGGAACTAAAAAAAGATTATTCATACACATTTACTCAGAATCACTACCCGAACAAGTATGCCCGTCTGTGATCATTTACAAAAATGGCCATAGCTCCCTCAATTTTCAACCTTTTTTCAAATTTCTTGAACTGAAATGTTTGTCTCGGCAAGACCTAACACCCTGTTTTATCGGAATTCGATTAACTCACAGTACTTCCGATATATATGCATTTTTAATTTTTCCTATTTCATTTTTTTCCGGCCACAAAAATGAACCGATTTGAGCGTTCTTGGTCTTAAAATCTTTGTTTTACCTTGCAGAATATGTGGATATTTTTTATATTCTGATAACTTAGCGTATTTTCATTTTAGACGAGTTTTAAAATTTGCATGGTGGGTTTTTTGATATTTTTTATCTAAACACCCTTAAAAGCAGTCAAAATATGATCAAACAGTATAAAACTTTTACGCTTCAAAATATGGAAGTATTGTGTGTTATCCAAGCACCACTGGCTAGGAATACAATTACTTCGTAAAAACGGGAGTACAAAAAAAAGGTCAAAATCGACTGCCACGTCGGTCGAGGCTTCACGAAGGCAATCCGACTTTGTAGGGTGAGCGCTTTCGGTCCCCGGGCCAGGGAAAGGGTGTCCAATGAAGGATATGAAGGGCTTTGAACCCTCTTCTCGGCTCTAATGAAGGAGCTGTAGTTTCCCTACCTTGGGGGTGAGTTCCAACGAGAATAGCGGAGGTTCCTACTGAGGCCACGAACGGCGGGAATGATCGTTAATTTCCTTAATTATATTTGTACTAGGAGCTTGGCGGGTTCGTTTGCCACCCCCGTCATCCCTGGGAAGGGGTGTCTAATGACAAAGAGGCCCCTCTAACCAGCCCTCTGCCGAAGGCCCGTGTAAATCCGTTGAAGGCCCTTTGCCTTCCGAAGGTTCGAATTCGGCGGCATTTTATTTCCAGAGTGGTTATTATTTGTATGTAACCAATGGTGCGTAGATAACACACAATACTTCCATATTTTGAAACGTAAAATTGTGACACAATTTGATCATATTTTGACTGCTTTTAAGGGTGTTTAGGTCAAAAATATCAAAAAATTCACTATTCAAATTTTGAATTTCGCCCAAAATAAAAAAACGCCAGATTTTTGGAACATAAAAAATATCCACATATTCTGCAAGGTAAAACAAAGATTTTAAGACCAAGAACGCTCAAATCGGTTCATTTTTGTGGCCGGAAAAAAATACAGTAGAAAACACTAAAAATGCAAATATCTCGGAAGCAATGACACTTATTCAAATTCCGATTGAACAGGGTGTTAGGTCTTGCCGAGACAAACATTTCAGTTCAAGAAATTTGAAAAAAGGTTAAAAATTGACGGAGCTATGGCCATTTTCGTAAATGACCACAGAGGGACACACTAACACTTGTTCGGGAAGTAATTCTGAGTAAACGTGTAAAAGTAAACATTTTTTCTGAAGCTGCTGAAATTCGGCAGTGTGTTTTTTGACATTTTTGATCCACACAGCCTCCAAAGCAGCAAAATATAATCAAATCGTGCTAAAATTTCAAATATTAAAATATGTGTTATCTACGCACCACTTCATACCATCGATATTTTAATTTATCTCCATAATGCCGAAGTTAGGCTTTTCTATACTGCGCCTAACGATAATTCGGGGCCATTTGACGTCAATTATCGCCATAATTCGTTTACCGAGAAAATTGCACTTCCAAAAACGTCGCAGGTCGTTAAGGGGCAAAAACCACACCATTACCGTCAGTCGGGCTAATTGGTCGAAAAAGGAAAACAGCTCGGGGGAAACGATTTCAGAAAAAGGCGAAAAGAAACTTCTAATTGTTCGTCTTGCGCGACTTTTCTCGATATTTTTTTTTCTCCTTCTGCGGAGCTAAAGAACGATGTAAAAAAGACCCTTTTCGAAAGAATGGGAGCAAACCCAATTAATGAACTCCTTTTCCGACTTTGTCGAGAGGAAAAAATCGGCTCGGCAGCCCGCACAATTGGCGTCATTAGTAACCTTTAGGGTTATTAGAGTGAGGATTGCGCTATTTCAAAGAATTCACTCATCCTCCCGTGTTTTGCCGGTTGTTAGCGACTCGATTGGACGTAGACGCTCCCTTCTATACTGAGGAACAACTTTTCCAAGGTATACCTTATACCAAGGGAGCCGAACCTCAAATCAGTGGTGCGCAGATAACACACGATACTTCCATATTTTGATAAGTACATTTTTTATTTAATTCAATTATATTTTGACTGCTTTTGAGAGTGTTTAGGCCAAAAATATCAAAAAAGTCCATATTCAAATTTTAAAATTCGCCCTAACTAAAAATACGCCTCACTATCGGAATATAAAAAATATCCACGTGTTCTGCAAGGTAAAACAAAGATTTTAAGACCAAGAACGCTCAAATCGGTTCATTTTTGTGGCCAGGAAAAAATAAAATAGAAAAAACTAAAAATGCAAATATCTCAGAAGTACTGAGAGTTATTCAAATTCCGAGTAAACAAGGCATTAGGTCTTCCCAAGACGAACATTTCAGTTCAAGAAATTTGAAAAAAGGTGGAGAATTGAGGGAGTTATGGCCATTTTTGTAAATGACCACAGAGAGATACTGTTCAATAAGTTTTTTTCTGAAGCTCGGATCCAATTTTCGATTTTAGGACGATGACAATGCTTCCATTTACTTCATAAATATGAAAGTAAAAACGGGTAAGGTCATTTTTGGACATGGTTTGACCGTGGATCGTGAAAATTTATTTTTCCAAATTGCAGCCTCGTTTGTCCAGCCATTTCGATGGAAGTTATCAAATTTCTGGGTCTACCCTCAGAAAATTGCGGTAGTCCTGGATTTTGGATATGTAGGATCTATTTTGGGTCAATCGGGAAGCAAATATTCCAAATTTTCGTATTCCGATCCGACTTGCTTCCTCCGCAATCGCCGGAAAACCATGTAATTTTTGCGCTTTTTTGGTTTTTTACCTGTAGCTTCTTTCCGTTGCGTTTTTCGACATTCAGACTCGAAAGAAAACTTGTAGGTCGATTCATTCCCAACAAAATTGATTCCATAACATTTTTCGATAGGCGCGATCGTTTCGGAGCTACGGGCCGGCAAAAAAGAGCAAACGTTTCCAAACCGCGTAATTTTTGCGCTATTTGGTTTTTCACCTGTAGCTCCTTCCCGTTGCGTTTTTCGGCATTCAGACTCGAGAGACGACTTGTAGATAAATACATTTCCGACAAAATCGATTCTATAACATTTTTTGGTAGGCGCGATAGTTTCGGAGATACAGGCCGGCAAAAAAGAGCAAACGTTTCCAAACCGCGTAATTTTTTCGCTTTTTTGGTTTTTCACCTGTAGCTCCTTCCCGTTGCGTTTTTCGGCATTCAGACTTGAGAGAAAACTTGTAGATCGATACATTTCCAACAAAATCGATTAAACAGTAAAAGTGAGAGTACCTACGTTTAAAGGGGGAAGAAAAAACAAGCATTCTGAGATTGAGTAGTAAATTTCAAATTTTTCAGATGAAAATGGACAGAAACCTACTTGGAATCTAACAAACAAAAAAAATCAAGCGGTCCAGTAAAATTCCTCCAAACTAGCAAAAAAAAATATAATAATATTTTTTTCAAATTCCTAGGAAAATACTTGGAAAAAATGATCACCAATGACAATCGACATGCCCACTGAATCTGGCTCGAAAAATGAATTACTGAATAATAGCTAAATACTTGCTGAGTAAAAGTAATATAATAATAACTTTCTTCATTGGAAAAACTAAAAAAAAACTAGACAATCGAAATATACATAAACTATCCAATTTTACAGCTATTAATAAAATAATATAATACTCAAAATAACTACCTATTCAACAATAATTAATAATAAAATGATTATCATTCGATATTTTTGTATTTTGTCAATGATCATTATTATAAAAATAAATAATTAATGATTCTATGAATCAAGTTTTTTCTAAATTAATCATTTATCAATCAATAATTGATTTTTTTTTTTTATTTTTTTTTATTTTTTTTTTAACAAACATTTATTTTTAATTTAACTAAAGCTTGGTAGGAAGGGAGGGAGTATTTCTTCTCTTCCAAGCGCTCCAAGCGGATGGCGGCTTAATCCTCCACTGATGGCAATCCGGCTCCATCTTCGAGCCCTAGGGCTTTGACTTGACTCCTCCCGTTCCTCAGCCGCATGGAGGTGGCGCGTATGATGGAGAGCTGGGTTCTAACGCGCACCCATCCTAATATCGCGGAATACGGCTTTTCCCATTTCGTAGCTAGGGCTTGCGCCATCCTTTTTTGGAAAACTCCGTATTCTCTGTGTAGCGCGCCATCACAGGAGCAGATCAGGGGGCTGAAGGATCCTCTCTTGTCTTCTGCGGCTTGGTCGTACTTCATGTGTTTCTCTCGTGCGGCCGACTCAGCGATGGAGTTCCAAGTTCGGGAGCTGTGTGAGGCGGCGTCAGCATTGATGATGCGGTGATCAAAAAACGCCGGCCTCACACTGTCCCACACTCCTTGTAACTTCATGTCCGCAACGAGCTCTGGGCTTCCATCATTGCCGTTTCTCAGCACTGGCTCCCTTACAGCTCCTCCCCAGACTAACTTAGCGATTTCGAGACAGTCATCTCTAACGCTGTCATGCCCTCTTTTCACCAGCCCGCCTTTCTTGCAATTTAGGGCGTGATTCAAGTCGAATGCTGCTCCGCAACCATCACATGAGCTTGGTAGGTTTTGTGGTGTATGACCATAGCGCATCGCCAGGGCGTCTCGGAATTGAATTGGATCGAGGTCAAATCCATCTGCTGAGGAAGGAACAATTGTTAACCATTGAGAATTTCCATTTACGCGATCTTGGATACGTGCCAATCGTGGGTTCTCCTCTTCCATTCTGGTGACCAGGTCTCTTCGTCGTTGTTCCAGAGCCTCGTTTTTGTATATCCTTTCTTCTTTGATAGTGTGCGCGACCGTGTCGAGATGGTTAGCATAATTTAGCTCGGTGCCTTCTCTTAGAGCTTCAATCAGCAACGCACAAGCCTGTTGTGACGCCCTATGGGCTTCATCTTGCTCTGTGACGGGGTCGTTTATCCCTAGACCTCCGAGCCTTGCTGGGAGAGTTAGTAGTTCTGTTTCTAACTCGGTGATTTCCCTCCCAAGAATGGCCGGCATCAAGTGTCTTTGGATGGAAAGCTGTAGTGGCTTATATTCTTCGGTGAAACCCCCGTCACTCTTTGCAAGAACCCCCATTCATGCTGAAAGGATTTCGTCACTACTGCGTGGACGGCTTGCGGGCTTTTCTTGGCTACCTTGGCTAATTTAATGGTGTATCCTGACCATTTTTCCACTTTTTCTTGAACGTAGGCTCTTTTGTTAACGACCGGTCCAATTACGCCCCCAAGGAATCGGTGTGACGGAACAATTTGGACATCCAGGTCTTGAAATTCTGCCCGTGCTTCTTCTTCTAAGCCAGCCTTAACTATGAGGAAACTTTTTTCTGGTTCGGGTATGTAACCCCATTTGGGACCAAGTTCATAGCAAGAATTGAACCATTCACGCACTCTTGCAATGGAACCGGCGCAGGATGAATCATCTGCGTACCACATCTGCTTCCAATTTGGGCTTTTCAATTCTTTAATAAGTTGTAAAGTCCCTACTGCGTACATCATGGCCCCTAATGGATCTCCTTGGGTTGTCCCTTCACGGCTGAGAAGAAAAGCATTGTTTTGACGGAATAAGATCAGGGGGTATCCTCGATAAGAGTTGAATAGGAATCGAGCGCATCTAGGCCAAAAAATACGGGCATTCCACAGTGCCAGTGGTCGACTCAATTGATTGAAAGCGTTTCTTGCGTCAACGAGCAGTATGCATTCGGTCTGATCTTCTTCAAAGATTGCTGACATGGCGTGAATGGCGCCTTCTATTCCTGACTTCAACCCGGCAGAAAGCTGGTCGGAGCCGCATGCTTCCTTTAGGTCGTCTCCGGTTGTCCAAGCCATTGCTTTTGCGCATATTCTTTGAAGGACTTCGCTAACTCCTATTGGACGAACTCCTGGGCATTTGTCGAGTGCTACAGCCCTTCGTGCCAGCAAAGCTTTGATTCGGTTCCAATCGACGTTATTATTAGCCATCCTTCGAATCAGCGATGCAATTGCTTCTCTTAATTGATTGCTGTGCGCACCAAACCTTAGAAGCATATTCTGCCATTGACTAGCGTTCGTCCCACTTGGTCCGGCACTTCCCCTCATGCTTCGAGCTACTTTTTCTATGAGGTTTGCGGTCACATCCACGTCAACCATTAATGGCAATGGGTTGGCTCTTATGAATGATTCTTGAGTTGGTTTAAATTGCGGAGGATGCTTATCACGAAGCGTGTCCAAGACCGTTGCACCGTTTGGCATTACGTCCTCTGGTTGAAGAACGCCTCCAACATTGCCTCTACCAGTGATCCAGCGAGTTGCGTCACGTAATCGACCTTGTAATACAAATCGGGTAAATACTCTTGCATCGTGGTCATCGTCTTCTTTCTCGACTGTTCGTTTTAATTGTCGGTCGCATCTCTGAGCTTCTTGGAGCAATTCGTCGTACGCGCCTTGATCCCACATTTCAAGCCTTCTTCGTAATAGTCTTCTTATGTCGGCTCCGACTTTGACTTTGCGATCTTTTTGAAGTATTGTTGCGCATAAAAAGAATATCCGCTCGGAGTCTTGCACTTCATTTGCTAGATTCTGTATTTCGTTTGCTAGCAAAGATACGAATTGACGGCCTATAGCTCCTTGGGGAAGATGGTATTGTTTTCCTTTCAATAACATTGCTGCTCGCCATTTCGTTGACCATGTCAAGTTACCGGTTCCTTCATCGTTCACCAAAGTAGCTCCGAAGCCCTCCAGGAACAGTTCATCGATGTAGTCATGTATTTCTTGATGAGCCTCTGGGGTTCGGTTCGTTGAGGGAATTGTAGGGGCATCGTTTTGGCGCGATGAGAGTGCTTCTGTCCGATGTTGGCGGCCAATATGAATATTGAGACCCCTTCGTGTGAATGAATTTTGACAATAGGGACAATTTACTTGTTCTTGAGAACTCGATGATGCGATAGTGATATCTATGGAATTTCTTGCTGGCATCACCGCTGGTCTTCAATTTTTTTTGGTGTCTCCAATCAATATCGTGGATTCATGGTTGTATCAACAAAACAAACAATACAAAATTTTGAAAAGAGGATGTTGGAAATAAATCAGCGGCTCGAGCTGATGGAAAAAATTTGCTAACAAAATTGATCGAGCAGATCAAGAGTAAACCATCTTGCCTAAATGTGTGCAAATTTTCAACAAAATCGGAGTAGTTTATCCCTCGAAAACTTATAAACTTTGCTGAGCTATAATTTTGTGTCGGTTATTGAAAAAACTCTCAATACTCCTATCTCAAGAGAGAAGAAATAATATTGATTGATCAATAATTATTAACCGATTTTCCGGATCACACTCGCACGGGCGATCCAAACGCGTCTCTGATTGGCGGCCGCCTAACAAGCGCCAGTCCAAACGCCTCGTTATGGCGTTAATTATAATGGATCGTTAGCCTGGCGCGTTTGGCCAGATTTGGAGCTTTACCATTTTTCAGCCGGTATCCATGGTGACGCTTAGGCTCAATTACAAAATAGGTCAATATCTATCTCAATTTTCAATCTTTTTTTCAAATTTCTTAAACAGAAACGTAGATTATTTTATTGATGCCGATTGCTCACAGTTTTATACGTTTTTTTTTAAATAACATTTTTGACACGATTATGGACTAAAAGTTGAATTTAGCTTACAGATCACTTACGAGTAGATAACTTGACGTAGGTAGTTTCATTTTAAGGATGTGCATTCAATCTTGTAAAGAGTGTTTTTCGGGATTTTTGGCAAGCATTCGAGTTAGTTGCTAAAGATTCGATTTGATTTGAATTTCTACGCACTGAAATAAGCATTCCATCAGTGTAGACAGTGTAAATTTCTGTTTTTTATGCATTATTCAGCTCAACAGCCAGAAAATCGGTTCAAGTGCCTATAGTTTATTTTGTATAATGTTTCACGGAGGTCCTAAACTCCAAGTTATATGATTTATCACTGCTATTCTGTAAACACTTGCCAATTCGTGCCAAGAAATTTTCGATAAAAAATATGCCTATTCCTTCTAAAAACAAAATTAGTCAACAAATTTCGAAAAAATCGAAGATAAAATATTTTTCAAAAAATCGACTCACCAGGTTGTTGCACAGCTGGTAATCTCGACTCGTTGCTCGTTATCATTTTCCACACGGCGCTCGATCGAATTTCACTCAACCGACTGTCGACCGATCGACACAAACGACGGCACTTCGACGTCCAAAACAGAAATAGTCTGAACTTCACGTTATCGAACGGCCTGCGCGTCTGTTCATGTTCCAGCGTCTGGCGGCTGACTGAATGAAAACGGACGCTGTCGGCCACGCCGGGCGGCTCGCAGCATCAACTGCGCATGCGCGGGCGGCTCGTGCCGTCCTCCGTCTCTTTCCTCGGCCCAGGACAGCCCCATAGCTCCGTCTCACTCCCGCCCGCGGGTTTCCCTTATTCACTCATCCGCCGCCCCCCCGGCGTCCGCAACCTAAATGAGATTACTTTTATACACCCCCGTCCCACCCCCTCGAACCCTTTCAACCCTTAGCGCCCCCCGCCCTTCGAAAACCCCGGCTGAAATTGCCTCGGGTTAATTATAATTATGTTATTGATTTTCCACCCCCCGGACCGTCGGAGTTGAGCTGGAGAGCGAGAAAGGAGAAAAAGGAAATTACTTTCCCTTATTGACGAAGAAGCGCCTTATTAAAATATGTTTCATAAATAATATCCGTAAGCCGAAAAAGTGTGTAAAGCTCGCACGACTTCCCTTGAACTGTTTCACCCCGAGCGGAATAAGCTGGCTTTCTTCTCTTGAAACTCTGCACTAACGTTCTGCAATATTAGTATGTATTTCTTTATTTATTTACAACGTGAACTATTGCTGATCGACGAAAAGCCAAATTAGATTTTATTTAGGAATATTTCATGCCGAAAAAGTTTATTTAGGTATTTTTATAGCGAAAGAGTTGATACAGGAACTGTTAATACCTGAAAGGGGAAAATTACTTTTCTTTATTCACAAAAAACCGCTAGAAATTGTCAAAATTAACATATGAATATAAATAATATTCATATAATATAGGTATATAAATAATAATATAGTTCTACCGTGGTAGGTACTAAAACTATCAGTAAAAATATTGCAAAACGTATTTTTTATCAAATATAAAATTATTTTCTTCTCCTCCGAATAAATAGTTTGCATTAATTCATCGTAGGCTCGAAGAAAGAATAAAAATAGAAATAGTTTTACTCACACTAATAAGATGACTAACTTCCTACCTATACAGTAATATAATAATGTCTGCATTACCATATTTTCGAATAAATTTGAGTATCGAGGTCGACTGGAAGTTCAGTCAAAGGGCAGTGCTAACACTTTTTGTACGACGCACATTATTCAACTCGTCTCAGGTTCTGGCTTAACCTTTGGAGCACATTCACATCCCAATCCTAATTCTTATTCATTTTCTTTGTGCCATCCTATTGAGTGAAGTTCACCCCTTGGCTTTCACACGTTCAAATTAGGAAGGATAATTCGAAAAAGAGGGGCCATTAACATTTGAATGCGCTCAGGGCCTTTTCTGACTGGCGCGTTGGAGATGTTCACAGTCAGGTTAGTCGACAATTCTTTTTTCGAAAGGTTAATTTTCGAAAATTGTCGAAAAACAAGCTGCTCGATGTTGTAATTTAACAAAACACCGTTTTCTCAAAAACCTCGATTTTGATAAAAAATTGAATCTTTCTTCAAAAACTTTGATTATCACCAAAACCCTCAATTATAATAAAAACCTCAATTTTCAACAAAAATCTCGACTTTTCAAAACCCTCGATTTACAAAAAAACCTCGATTTTTATCGAAAACTTGGGCTTTTATCAAAAACCTTAATTTTTACCAAAAACCTTGATTTTCATTAGAAACTCTGATTTTCAACAAAAATCTCGACTTTATTCAAAAACCTCGATTAACAAAAAATCTCGATTTTTATCGAAAACGTAGATTTTCATCAAAAACCTCAATTTTCATCAAAAACCTCGATTTTCATCAAAAAGCTCGATTTTCATCAAAAACCTTGGTTTTTATCAGACACCTCGACTTTCTTCAAAAACATCGATTATCAATAAAAACCTCGATTTTTATCAAAAACATCAATTTTCATTGAAACCAAGATTTTCATCAAAAACTTTGATTATCATCAAAAATCAATTTCAATCAATTTCAATCAAAAACCTTAAATTTCTTCAAAAACCTCGATTGTCATCAAAACAGCCAATTTTAATCAAAAACCTAGATTTTCATTGTTGTCCAGAAAAAATAGAATTTATTTTTTCTTATTATTTTTATGTATTTAATTTATACTTTCACTTATAATAAGTGACAATAAAAAAACATCTACATTTGAGTAGATACTATCCGGAAACACCAATGCAGTGCTACATAGATGACCCAATATTTCCATTGGCATTCCAAATCGTGAACCAAATTGATTTCACTAATTTGAAGGATTTTTAAGTACCTTTCACGCTCCACTGTTAAAAATACGAAATAGCGCCTTTTTTGCGTAAACACGTACGAAATCATCTCCAACATAAGAACGTAGCTTCTCGTTACGGATCTTATTACGTTCATCCCTTATGAGCAGACACCCTGGGGAACAGTACAGTTTCCTTAATTAACGCTCTCCCTAATTAACAACCTTTGTCATACTGGGGAAAATCCGGCGACTTATTCGCCCGACGGTTTTTCGCCAGTTCTACATTGTTGAAGGTTGAAAAATCCGTATGAGAAATACTTTGATAATTTTGGAAAAATTTGAATTAAAAATTGGTCAAAATGCAAAATCATGGATGAAAAACATTGCAATCCAAAAATGTCAAGGTCTTTCAAAACCTTTTCAAAAGGCATTTTAATTAAATTTTCTTACAATTTTACCTTTTTTTATTGGCTATTTAGCTTTTGTTTGAAAATATCGAATTGAAGGAAATTTAGTACCTATATATATATATATATATACATATATATATATATATAGTATATATATTTCTCTTCAATTTTCAAACTAGGCATTTTTTATTTTATTTTATACGTTTATATTTTTATTTTACGTTTTTTGTCATAAACTCCATTAGTTTTTGAATGTTTATTTACTGTATTTGTTTCACGTTGTGTATTATTTCATTTAGGGTTTTTTTATGTTATTCGATGCCTGTATAATTTTGCGCAATTTGTATGTGATTTTTATTTAATTTGCTTCATTTATTTTGATACAATCAAAAAATTTTTAATAAAAATGAGATATCTAAAGGGCAAATCTGGCCAAAAAATAACCTAGATATCGGGTAAATTGTGTAAATTTTCGTATTATTTATGTACCAGCCTACCTATAGGCCTACAATATGCCTAGGTATTCGGGTATTCTGTCTCGCGAGCTAACCGAGTTTGAAATCTAAGGTACAACGTAATAGGAGAACACAGACACGTAGGAGTTCGAGTGGGTTTGAGGTAAATCCTCCATGGCGCCGAAACGGGAGTGGGGATGAAATGAAACTTAACTGTAATTGGAAGGGGTCACTAAATGAAACCTCGGCTTGGTAATTAGAGTGGAATGTAATTATCTTTCCTTCTAATCAGGAAAAGCAAGGTGAAACGGGAGAGCAGTGTTGTCGACTGAAGTGTCAGTTGAGTAATGAGAAGTTTCGACCCCCCACCCTCGTACCTTGTTTTACCCTTTCCGCGTTACCTCTTGGGTATCCGGCGCTTTTCTTCATCCCGTCCCTGTGTCCTCGGCGTTGAAAAGCTGCAGGGCGCGAAAATCTGCCGAGGGAAGGGGTGGGATTTCATCGGCACGGTTTTCTTCCCGATTTTGAAATCGAAGAGCGGGCGTTTTAAAAGTGACAATCGAATTTCCGATTCCCATTACTTTTGGTCGACCTTTAGGTATACTCCGAAACCATCCACGACGGATATATTATTGAATTTCCATTTATTTCACCTCCACTTTCAACGTCACTTTTCACCTTCACTTTCACCTCCACTTTCACCCTCACTTTCACCTTCATTTTCACCTTCACTTTCACCTTCACCATCACCTTCACTTTCACCTTCACTTTCACCTTCACTTTCACCTTTACTTTCACTTTTACTTTCACCTTCACTTTCACCTTCACTTTCACCTTCACTTTCACATTCACTTTCACCTTCACTTTCACCTTTACTTTCACCGTCACCTTCACTTTCATGTTCACCTTCACTTTCACCTTCATTTTCACATTCACTTCACCTTCACTTTCACCTTCACTTTCACCTTCACTTTCACATTCACTTTCACCTTCACTTTCACATTCACTTTCACCTTCACTTTCACCTTCACTTTCACCTTCACTTTCACCTTCACTTTCACCTTCACCTTCACTTTCACCTTCACCTTCACTTTCACTTTCGCTTTCACTTTTACCATCACTTTCACCTTCACTTTCGACTTCACTTTCATCTTCACTTTCGCCTTTACTTTCGCCTTTACTTTCACCTTCACTTTCACCTTCCTTTCACCTTCCTTTCACCTTCCTTTCACCTTCACTGTCACTTTCACCTTCACCTTCACTTTCGCCTTCACTTTCGCCTTCACCTTCACGTTCACCTTCACCTTCACTTTCACCTTCACTTTCACCCTCCTTTCACCTTCACTTTCACCTTACTTTCACCTTTACTTTCACCTTCCTTTCACCCTCCTTTCACCTTCACTTTCACCTTCAACTTCACTTCCACTTTCAACTTCACCTTCACGTTCACTTTCACCTTCACTTTCACCTTCACTTTCACCTTCACTTTCACCTTCACTTTCACCTTCACTTTCACCTTCACCTTCACTTTCACCTTCACTTTCACCTTCACTTTCACCTTCACTTTCACCTTCACTTTCACCTTCACTTTCACCTTCACTTTCACCTTCACTTTCACCTTCACTTTCACCTTCACTTTCACCTTCACTTTCACCTTCACTTTCACCTTCACTTTCACCTTCATTTTCACTTTCACCTTCACCTTCACTTTCACCTTCACTTTCACCTTCACTTTCACCTTCACCATCATTTTCACTTTCACTTCCACATTCACTTTCACCTTCACTGTCACTTTCACCTTCCCTTTCACTTTCACTCTCTATCACTTTCACTTTTCCCCTCCACTTTCACATCGACTATCTCTTTCCCCATTATCTTCCTTAATATGAAAGACGCACGCTTGCGATTGGTGTCATTCGACGCAGGAATAATTTACTTTTAAGCCCTTATTGGGGAAAAATCTTGAAAAACACTCAACTTCACGCTAGAAGGAAAAGTTTGCCAAAAAACCGATTATTCAAGAAAAAAAACGCTGCTAAGTAGATCAGTGGCATGTGCAGATTAGTTTTCGGTATGTCCGAAGAACTCTGCAAATTTTGCACAGGGGTTCATTTTTCGATTGCAAAGACAAACCAGGAAAAAAATAATCATCCTCTTCGCTTGATAAATACTTACTTACCTATCCATCTTTTCAACTCAACAAATCGTTTAATTCCGTCAAATTCACCATTTAATCTATTCTCAATCACCTTCATAATTAACAGAATAATAATAATTATTAAATTCTCTGAA
Source organism: Nesidiocoris tenuis (assembly GCA_036186465.1). NCBI lineage: Eukaryota > Metazoa > Arthropoda > Insecta > Hemiptera > Miridae > Nesidiocoris > Nesidiocoris tenuis. Next base: position 8,164,391 of record AP028915.1, on the reverse strand, counting down.
TAATGAAATTAAAAATGCCTCAAGAATGCTTCAGAACCATTGTTGAAGCCTGACTCGCTCTCATGTTGCCAAGCGCAACTGGTCGTAGTGTGAGTGCGTCACCTTGTTGGTGTAATAGGCTAGTGGTCGTAAATAGATCAATCAACCGTATCTAAGAGCCGAGGTCAAATTCTCAAATTTTTCCGATTTTTATTTTGCTGATTTGTGTAATGCGATCAGATTCTTTAAATTGAAGATATCGGGAGGACAGAAGTTTTTGTGGGCATTCCAACGAGTGGAAAACGAATTTTGTGGCTCGAGTAGTTTTCGAGTTATTAAGAATTGTAGAAATTTTGAAAAACTCAAAAATGCTTCACTAAAACTGCAATAACTCCTGAACGGTTGAAGCTACCGGCGTGGCGATGGTCTCATTCGATTCAGCATAGAAAAATCTATGGAAAATGATACCTCACATGCCTATGTTGCAAATTTCCTTAAAACGACGAATTTTTTACGACTTCAACAGCTGTTTTACTGTCCTTAAAATTAAGGTAGGGTTCTGTCGAGACGTTAGGACCAACTAGATACGGAACTTGATTTTTGGTAAAAATTTCAAAATTTTTCGATAACTCCTTCCCCCTAAAAAACCCCGGACGGCGGACGGCGTACGGCGTACGGCGGACGGCGGACGGCGGACGGCGGACGGCGGACGGCGGACGGACAAAAAATTTTTATTGCAGATTCGGATTCTACACCCCTTGAAACGTAAACCAACAAATTTTCAGGGGGGGTTAAAAAAAATTTTTTCCCGACCGATTACAAAGGTTCATTTCTTAAGAAAAATGAACCAAAAGTCGTTTCAGCGATCTACAATTTTTGGGTGATGACAACAAAAATTTATAATTAATTTTATCTCATCACCATTCCATTTTTCCTCTCTAAAATGCCTGTTCGGTGAACAAATTTTATTTTAACGAGCCCGCGATCAAAAACCCGATACATCTTCCGATCGTTCGAGTGGGATTCGCAGGGCGGGTCACAATAACCGAAATCCAATATAGTGTGGACGAAGCTCCTGCTGGTTATCCCCTCTCGTTATGCGGTTGTTATGGTGATTAAAGCCAGAGGGGAGGGGGGACCTTTCCGTCGGAGGCTTCGCCCGGGTTGAAAAGCTATGACGAAGGGAGCCTGATGAAGATTGGATCCAGAATCGTTAGATTACCCCATTACTTGCACAATGCTCCCCCTTGATTACAAGATTGGATTGCTCCAGTGTTCATTTTAATAAGGAGAATAGCGTTAGACGGGCTTTTCGTTTATTAAACCAAATACAGGGCAGGAGCCCCCCCTCCCTCACCCCGACCTCATCAGACCAGCTTGTCATGTTAATGGCCTGTGTCGGAAGGTTGGACGGAAGAAAATTCGTTTTCCGCCGACGGATCCCAGCTTTCGATACGGATGGTCGATTTGCCGATTTTCCCCCTCCGTCGTTTCGATCGATTGGTAAAGATTGGTAAAAATTGGTTAAAACCGCGTATGATGATTGGTAAGAACCAAGAAGTAATGATTTGTGAAATACATTTTCAAGCATAGGTCATTAATGTTGAACATGGGAAAACCATGAGTTTTTACTGCTTTTTTAGGTATGGAAAATTCTCAATTTGATAGCATAGGCCATTAATGTTGATTGTGGGAAACAACTATTATTGATTATGGGACAACCGCGAATGATTAGGTAGGTACCAAGAAGTAATGATTTGTGAAGATGAAATCATTTTTGAGCATAGGTCACTAATGTTGAATATGGGAAAACCATGAATTTTTTACTTAAAAACGTTTAGGTATGGAAATTTCTCAATTTGGTTCAGAAAAGTCTCAACTTGATTACGAAAAGTTTTCAATTGATTGAGAATTTACAATTTGGTTTGTGTGGGATATTTACTTGTATGTGGTAACACTGGTTCAAAAAGGTAACCTACTTACTGTTACCGGAAAATGATATAATTTCTATTCTACCGTCAACCGTCGAACTGCTTAATTTTATTCTCCGGTTACTTCTCCTTATCCTTATATTATTTTCAATTCCTTCTGGATCCTACGGCGGGATCTCAACAGCTTGGAAAATTGTTAATTTGACTTTTCGAATCTTAAGAACCCATTCTTCAAATATGTGCTCACAATTGTGTACAATATGGTCGAAATTGTTTCATCATGCATCAATCAAGTATCATGGTAAATGTGTCCGATTCGGCGAAATTTTAAATCAATGTTTCGGAACGAAGTTTTCGGAAAATGATAAGCGGAGCATCTCATTGTCGCGAACGTTTTCCATATAGAAATTTTCGACCCCAACTTTTTGGGCCTCCCCTAACAATGCTATCAATCCGATTGCCAACAATCATCTGATAAGGGACGAACTTTATTTCATCTGCCTCCCGACGGCGTCCACACAATTTAACTTCTCCGGCATTTCCCTCGGCGGCTTCTTCCCGAGGCGGGAAGCGGGAGGGATGCTGGAACAGATTATTGCCACAACGTTTTGTCTAGATTTGCGGTCGGTCCTATCCACAAAACGATTCCGACCCTTGGAGGGGTGGATTCGAAAACGGTTAGGGGTTAGTCAAACAGGGCGAGTCCCTTTAGCGGGAAAAACGATGATGAGAATTAGATCTCTTTTTCAGATGAGTTTGATGCCTTGGGCGTTTCGGTAATAAGAAAGGGAGATACCCCATTGGTTAACTGGGGGAGTATAACAGTCGTATACAAGTAGCTGAGGCGACCAAAATTGTTAATGGCCCCCATTACGAGCTCGTATGAGTCATAGAACGTGATTGCTCTTGTGACTTCGGCCGGATTCACGACCAGTCCTGAACTGGTCACTTCGGGCAGACTCGAATTGTCAAATCCTGGGTTTACGAGCATTTTGCTTTTACTGCTTTACACGGCAACAATAAGCCATGGGGGACATTTTTCGAAAAAGTTTCTCTTCTGATGCACCTGATAATTTAACGTGCTTGCCAAAAATCGCTGATGATCTGCTGCATGACACTTCGAATGCTCAAAATCCCAGATTCAGGCTTAAAATTTGGTACGTCTGGATGAGCTATGGATTGCAAATGAAGCCATGACGCCAGGCTGACTCGAACCACCTCAATTTTGACACAAACGTTCAGTCTTGCTCATCTTCGTCTCTCCAGCATTCCTCTTCTTCTTTGTTTTCTTCTTCGGCTCCTTTTTCGGCTTCTTTCTTTTCTTACTCCCCTCCTTCCTTTCGCCCTCCTTTTCCTTATATTCAACACCTCCAATTCGCATTCTTTCTTTGTCTCCTCTCGCATTCTCCTCCTTGTTCCAGGTCTTGGTTTTTTTTCTTACCTTGGTCTTGCTCTTTGTCTTGTTCTCGCTCTTGGTCTGGTCTTGCTTTTCGTCTTGGTCTTTCATCTGTTCTTCGCCTTGACATTGTTCTTTTCCTTGTTCTCGTTCTTGGCCTTGGTTTTGGTCTTGCACTTTAGCTCTTGTTCTTGTCCTCTTCTGCGTCTTCGTTCTTATTCTTATCCTTGGTTTAGATCTTGGTCTTGTTCTTGGTTTTGGTGTGGGTCGTGCTCTTGCTCTTGGTCTTGGTCTTGCACTTGATGTTGGTCTGGTTCTTGCTCTTGGTCTTATTCTGGTTCTGGGACGATTGCCTTGGACTTGCTTATGCTCTTGGTCTTGGTACTGTTCTTGGTCCTCTTCTGCGTTTTCGTTTTTGTTCTTATCCTTGGTTTAGATCTTGGTCTTGTTCTTGGTTTTGGTGTGGGTCGTGCTCTTGGCCTTGGTCTTGGTTTTGGTCTTGGTCTTGCACTTGATGTTGGTCTGGTTCTTGCTTTTCGTCTTGGTCTTTCTTTTGTTCTTCACCTTGTCTCGTTCTTGGCCTTGTTCTCGTTCTTGGCCTTGGTTTTGGTCTTGGTCTTGCACTTGATGTTGGTCTGGTTCTCGCTCTTATTTTGGTTCTTGGATTACTGTCTTGGACTTGCTTATGCTCTTGATCTTGGCACTGTTCTTGGTTTTGATTTTGCTCTTGGCATTGTTTTTGTGCTCGACCTCATCCTTGGTCTGGGTCTTGTTCTTGGTTTTGGTGTGAGTCGTGTTCTTGCTCTTGGATATGCTCTTGTTCTTGATCTTGTCCTAGCTATCGTTATTCTTCTTGGTCTTGCACTTGATGTTGGTCTGGTTCTTGCTCTTGGTCTTATTCTGGTTCTGGGACGATTGCCTTGGACTCGCTTATGTTCTTGGTCTTGGTACTGTTCTTGGTCTTGTTTCGGCTCTTGGCATTGTTTTTGTGCTCGTCCTCATCCTTGGTCAGGGTCTTGCTCTTGGTTTTGGTGTGGGTCGTGCTCTTGCTCTTAGTCTTGCTCTCGGTCTGGGTCCTGGTCTTGCCTCTGGTCTTGGTCTTGTTCTTGGTATTGTTCTGGTACTTGTTCTTTGTCTTGAGCTTGCTCATGCTTCCTGCCTCATTCTCCTTCGTCTTCTTCTCCTCCTTCTTCTTCACCTTCACGGAGACACGATGGCATAACTTATCGCATGTTTTGGCACTTGTTTTCGCCAGGATCACTATCATCACATTCACTGTCATTGAAAAAATTAGGTACCAAGCCCTTTTTGGAGCGCCCTCACAAGAAAACTTACTCAAAACGCCATTGGTCCTCTATAGAAATTCCGTTCCTAATTCAAATCCCGCAGTCTTGGCGAACAATCGACTCAATTTCAATTACGTTCGTCGGTCGTTCTCGGAATAAATCGACGCTAACGTCTACCGATCAATACTGGGGGACTTCATTTAAGCTAATTGCACATCAAACGATACCCAGAACTGACGTTATTATGTTCGTGTTGATGAGAACGACAAAGACAAGAGCCAGATGAAACCCTCGGACCTTAACTGAGGACCTAAACCGTTGCTAATGAATGCGAGCGCTGATCTCGAGTCTTGGGTTAGCCGGACGTGGTATGAACAATCGCCCTAAGGGCGTCGCCGGTTACTGCTAACTGCGTTAGTTCTCTCAGATCCCTTGCCCAACCTTTCGACACCGCGGTTATCAAGAGAATAGTGACGTTAATTTTATCTATTACGCACAATGTCGCGTCCTCACATAGGGATATCCGATAACTATCGATATCGATCCGGTATCGATACTTTTCGATTGATACCTTTTTGGTATCAAAACTTTGCTATTGATACCAATATCGTTATCAAGAAAACGTGAGGTATCAATACAATTTTTGACAAAAATTCGAAAAAATTTTCACTTGCCTATCGTTTGAAGAGTCCCACGAATTCCAAAACGACATCGATACAATTGCTATCCCTCCAATGACGGATTCATTCTGGGACGATAGACATCACATGCAAAGAACTCTGTGGGATGTAAACGAAGAAAACAACAACGAAATGTAAACAATAAGTGAAAACAAACCCAGCATTGCGTATCATTTCTTATCATTGTTTGGTTGCGGTAGGATTGGTCCCTTTGGTCTCAACAATGATGGACAGTAACTGTGTCTTAATTATACGTTCTTGCTATACCCTTACCATTCGCATATTTTTAAGATCAGTTTGAAAGCGTTTGAATTTTCAAAACCTCCTTACCATTATCATAAGTTAGATGCCGATAGCACAAGCTTATATTCCAAATAATATCGCGATTCGAATCAAGGTTCAGCATTTTCCTAAAAAAACACCTAATTACGGTTCTATTTTCCACTTTTTTTTAATAGAGAAATATTTTATTTTCATATTTTGCTGGAAATAGTCGCAACGGAACGAAAGGGTCGTTTATTAAAGAGCGTAAATTCCGTTTTAATTCGTCGCCGTCCGTTTTTCAATTGCGCGCGCGGTTCTTCGTCAAAATAATAAAAGTCGCCATTTTCCGCCGAATTGCCGGGCGATTGCGCCGTGAAGCTTATTTCACTTCAATGGTCTCCTCGGGGGTCCGTCCTAATGGCTCGTAACGTTTAATTACCGGCAGCTTTCTTATTTTCGACGAAAAACACCGCCTCCACGGCTTGCCCGAGGTAGTTGGAGGGCTAAATAACGACGTTATAAGACGTCATTAATTCGAGCATTTGCGACTTGCTTTACGACCGTCGCATTCAAAATGGTGCATTCCGCCCCGAGGGAGCGAGATAATATCGAATGAAAAATCGAGAAATTCGACGCCGCGCGAATGTTCGAATAGTCTCGATCGCAATGAGCGGTAGACGTAATTTTAATTTAAACCGCCCGAGTTCGTTTCATATTGCGGATCGTAAATTTCATGGTCAAAACTATAATCCACTTTATAGCTAGGGAAAACGTTTCCTCCATATTTTTCGAAATAACGGCGTATTAAAATAATTTTGAGAGCAGGAAAGTCACAAATCGCCGTGGAAATCCCTACTCTCATATAATTTCCATTTTTTCCAAAATTTCTTCTCAAGAAGGCACTTGCTCCGAAAAACACTTGTGATTCTGTTTAACCGGTATTTTTAAAGTGCAGTGCCTCGAAAAAGTAAACATTTTTATTTTTCTCGACGATGAAATTGACTCCGACTGCCCATGCGTAAAAAATCCATCAAAACTTGACATTCCAGAAAATTTTCAAAACATTTTTATCGTCTAGCAACATTCTTTTTCAACTGTTTTCGACACTTTCCGACCGGAAATTGAAATTATTCGAATAATAATTTGCCAACAGCCGGGCGTTAGTTGGGTTTTTTTCGTACGGTGCTTATCCCCCTGTCTTCCTTCAATTTCCGGGGGTTATTACCGAGAGAATGGAGAGCCGAGGTCTAACAAACAACAAAAGGACGAGTGCAGTAGATGACTTCAGCTACACACGAGGACTCCCACCACCTAAACTGTCTTCTTCCTCCTAATTCCAGATGTAATCTCCGAGCCGACCACTTCTTGTCCTGGAATTCCCCTTTTTCCACCTCCTATTCTACTAATTACATTTTCCCCCACCCTCGAGGCATTTGGCTCCCTCTTTTGCACTCTTTTTATACCCCGTATTTCCTGACCTGCCGTGATTTGATGCCTTTTCGACTTCGCAGTTACCCGAGTGGAAATAGTCAATTGTTTTGGCAATTTTATTCTCCTTCGAAGTAATTTACAAAATAAATTGAACAATGGCGATCGTGAAAAAATCTTATTTTCATGGTTTTCTATCCAATTGCCCTCTAGCAAAATGCTTGACTTCCAAAAAACCCACGATTTTTAGCATTTTGTTTCAGTTTTTTGCTTATAACATGTAAACAACGCATTCTACAGAAAATGGCTACCTCTTATGTATTAAACTACATCAAATTCCGCGTCGAACGATAACCTTGAGTGTTGAAATCGGTTAAGCCGTTTGGCCGCAATCGATCGGCAAAGATAGGCCATTTTTAAGGATTCGCCAAAAAAGCGGGTTTATCACACGTTTCGGAGCCTGTACCTCAAAAACGGCGCACCCTATCAAAAAATGTCACATAATCAAAGTTGTAGAGAATGAAATTTTGTGTAAGAAGCTTACCTCATCTTCCCTGTATATTTCCTGCTCTCTGCCAGTCGTGAGCATTATTATAATAATTAAGGAGAATTGTTATTGCACATTAATTTTTTCGAGAAAATGTTTGTATACCGTCGACTCAATTGCCATTTCTCATCTCCATTTATACGGAGGTTTAAATTAATAAAAATAAATACAGTATTATATAGTGAAAATCATCGTCAAAAAGCTCAAACTGAATATTCTCGTCCAATAAAACGAAATAATGGAGAAACAACTTTTTCCTCTGCGAGTCGATCCAATTAGCGGCTGCTGGTGGAAATTTCTGTTTATACTCAAGCCCGGCCACATGTCTCTGAAAGCTGTTAATTTTATATACACTCGCTAAAACGCCACTTCCCCCGAGGGCTTTACGTCGTCGGAACGCGATACGACACCCGATACATGTAACGTTAAGTTGATGCTGACCGCGATTGCCGTCAACTCATGAGCGGCGGTAGCGTTAATTTGCAATTTATCCATCGCAAACGACTTCTAGTCTCGCCAATGGCGAGAGAACCGTACGAAATTATCATCGATCCGACTTTTTACTCAGCTATTGCCCAAATTCTTTAATTTTCCCAACCCGCAAAAAAGGAAAACAATCACGATGGAATGGAGAAGGCGAATAAATCGAAAAGTAACTTCAATGGCTATTAATCGATATTTGGAACTATCGATAGTCTCTCGCCGATATATCGATATTTTACTATCGATCGCTAGATCCTAGGTAGGCATCTCTTTGTTTATTTACGTCTGATTTTGGAACGTGGAGAAGTTCACGTCAAGTTTTAAAATATTGGAAATTCGAAGTATCTATCTTTGCAATTTGCATGATACAACATTCAGTGAAACCACTGTTCAGTTTAGTCGATCAAAATCAACCAAAAATGAACAAAAAATGCAAAAGTGGGATTCAGATTCAACTCAATATCGAAATACCTCAATAATCGATAGTTGTGAAACATCGGTTCTAAACCATTGATGGTAAAAACATCGACTGTCGGATGCAAAACATCGATAGTTCGATAGTATCGACCATCGATGCTCATAACTAGTTGACACCTTGTACGATATCTGCCTTGGCAATGTCTAGAAATGGCAATCAACGAAAAAAATTTCGACTTAATGTTTCAAATATTATTTTAATTTATTAAGATTCTCAAAAAAAGCTCAACTTTTTCGTTGGAAAACTCCAAGAAGTTGACCATGCCGGAAAATTCCAAAAAAAATCATGGTGCTCGAATTGGAGGTAATGGGGAAAACTTTTTGATATTGGGGTGGTAATGACAAAAATTCCCGTGACACGATTCAAAATGATTTATGGAATTGTTTGAGTGATATTAAAAATCAGAATTAAATGTTTTTGGCTCAGTCAAAGTGTTGGCTTTCAGTCTCAGAGACGGTTCTCAACCAGTAGGTACATGTTTACAAAGGTTTTTTAGACGTTTATTAGGTACTGGAAAAACGAGATCGTGACAGTGGGTGGTAATGAGAATTTGGCACTTTGAGTGGACGAAAAAGTAACTAATTCTTGTCTAATTCTCATTTTTTCAAGAGATTCAGGTAGGCTGAGGTGACACCACAGAAAAAAATTTAGACGATAACTCTAACACTTTTTGAGAAAACCTGCCGTGACACTGTGTTTGAGTGTTTTTTGAGAATTTCTTGAAAGCTTTTTGAAATTTCGGCCATCGGTCCCACCGCCATCGACACACTTTCATAACGGGGTGTTAAAGGGTAAACCGGAGGGGTGAAAACAACACATGGGAGGGTAGATTTCATTACAATAAGATACGGCAAAGGTAATGTCTGCCGAGCCGAGTCGCAGATTGGAGCGCCCGAGCAATTAGTGCTAGGAATCGAGCGGCCGTGGTAGCGATAGGGGAGTGAGTGTAGCAAGTAGCAGGTAGTGAGGGAGTACGGTAGTGCGGAGTGCAGATCCGACAGCCCTGATTAGGGCTTACATCACCGGCGCACTCGGAAGGGCGTCGGGGCGCTTCGCTGTCATTATAAGGCACGCCCTTGTTAACTGGCTGTTATTTTCACTGGAGCTCCAACCCTTACAGGTCGATCTTGTTATTATTTACGTCGAATTCGGATCGGATTTTTCGGAAAGGTTTTCGTACACGAGAGCGATTACCATTATTCTGCATAAATCACCTGTTAAAGCGATTTTGTTATCGTGATTTTTTTTTTGGCAAATTCATCAGAAAAATACGAACAACTGATTCCTAATGATTTTTTCAAATAGGTATATTTTTCAAACAAATTGTCGATTTTTACGGGTGGATCAGAATATCTGTCCGGCGTCATAAATCGCATCTAACGCCCCATAGCTCCCGAATGCACCGAACGATCACGTCCGTAAGAAAAGGAAAATGTTACCATATGACCCTCCGAAGATAGAATGGTCCCTCGGGCCGGCCATTCGAGAACAACAACAAGATGCTCCACGGTCCGTAACTGCTCCATCAATGGGCGCAAAACGGCTGGAAATTGTTCAATATTCAACCATTTCCCGAACTATGACCTGAGGAGAGCAGTAAGGGTAGTAAAAGCGATATAAACAACTTGGCCGACTGTTTTCATTGCCGGTGTAAAAAAATCCGGCCCCACCGCGTTACAGGACTGAGTAAAAAATGTATTCGGGGTCATTCCTGTTTTTATCTCATCTCCCTCGCTGGCAAGGAGAAGGGGATATACTGAGGTGCTTTCGGGATTTTGAATTTTTAACGCCACCCCCCCACGGTGGACACAGAAAAAAAGACCATTCTCAGTCGAGGGTCTCGGTTATGGAAGTAGGTAATTTCGAATAAGCAGGATACCTTATCAATATGTCGATTCCGTATTTTGAGAAAATTATGAGTCTTTTTTTATAAATTTTTTTTAAACAACACAAATAATTTGTATTGCGAACAACGGGCCGAAAAACATGTCAAAAAATAGGGGTCAATAAAGAACACAATTATGTAAAAATTGATTTTTTGAATTAAGTTTTTATTTGATTTGTATTTATTATATTACATCTATAAATTTTAGCATAACATTAGATATTATTATAGCATTGAATACTTTCTTACATTTTAATGCTAGACATTTTCCAATTTGAAATTGTTTGTTTTTTAAATTGAAAATTTCAAATGAATCATAACATTTAAATATGATTATAGCATTAAATTCAAGAAATTTTCTAATCTAAAATTGATTTTCTGAACTGACATTTTTAAATTGTAGCATTAAATTACACAATTACAGCATTTAATGATAATAATTATTTACAATTTATTAAAGAATTTCAATTCAAACAATTAAATTTAAATGAGCGAATTCCTACCATTACTTACCTATTTAATGCTGTAATTATAATTCAATGATACAATTTATAAATTTTCTGATCATAAATATTTATAAATTGTATAATTTAATTATAATTACCTACAGCATTAAATAGTAATGGTAGGAATTTGCTAATTTAAGTTAAATTTTTTGAATTGAAATTTTCAAATAAATTGTAGCATCAAATTACAGAATACAATTGTAATTAAAAGATCAAAAGCAGGACTTTTCTAATTGAAAGTATCTATAAATTATGGATTCAAGTATAATTACAGCAACAATGCTAGAAATTTACTAATTATAAATATTTATAAATTATGGCATTAAATTATAATGTACCATTAAATGCTAGAAACTGACAAATTAGAAATTGATTTTTTGATCGAACAATTTAAATAAAATTTAGGTAGCACTGAATGCTGGCAATTTTCTAATTATAATGGATTATTTCGGATTGAAATACTTGAATAAATTATAGCATTAAATATAAAACTGTTATAATTTAATGCTATAATTTATTTAAACATTTTAATCCGAAATAATCCATTCATAATTAGAAAATTGCTAGCATTCAGCGCGATAATTCAGTTTAACCTATAGTTTATTTAAAATTTTCGATCAAAAAATCAATTTTGATAAAAAATTGACGCTATAATTATTATAGCGTTAAACGCTAGAAATTTTCTAATTAAAAAATGTATTTTTGAATGGAAAATATTTCAATGAATTTGAGAATTTTCCCAACCAAATGGAGGATTTTCCATGCCGAATTGAATTGGTAAATTCTCAAATTTATTTGGAAAATTCTCAACTTGATTTGGAAAGTTCTCAATTCGACTTGGAAATTGTTCGTTATACAGGTTCAGGAGTGAATGGCAAATTGTAATATTCCAAAGGAACTTGCCAGGGAAGAAGTAGATCTAGTTCTTCCCTGAACTCGCCCAGATGAGCTGAGGAACATCTGCAGTTGAAAGCTTAAGAGATTATGCTGTTCACAGCAAAAAAACCAACACTCCAGACCGCGGTGATAAGTCTGAACATGATCTTTCGTCTTGGAAGATTATAACCGATACCCTCAACCGACTTGGGATTTTTCGATGTTGTTGCAGTTGCGAGACTTGAGATCCCAGTCAGCAGACCTACCATATGTAATTTTACACTGTGAGAAATCTTCAGCCGCCGACTTGTATTCTTGAAATTGAACCCGACTACAAATGGTTGGACTCCTATCGTATTCTTTTCGAAGAATTAGTCAGCTAAGACTCTGAATGAATACTTTTTTATTTTGAAAACAATTGGTAGAAGGTCGATGCTTTATTTTCTTTTATTATTAATTTTATTTAATAACAATATAAACATTTATCTGATTTTTATTTTATTATTTTACATCGATAGCATTTTTTAACCTCAAACTACCGTCACATAGACATTTTTGTATCGATACATCGATAATAAATATTTTTTTTATACATCGATATTTTTGTTTATAAAAATCGTTTATTAAATCGATTATTCCGTTCACATGCGTCGACAAATCATATCGATACTCTTTTTCATCTTACATCGATATTGGGTATCGCTAATTTTATTTTGGTACTCACATTTATCGACTTAACAATATGAACATTTATCTGATTTTTATTTTATTATTTTACATCGATAGTATTTCGTTTAACCTCAACCTGCCGTCAAATAGATATTTTTGTGTCAATACATTCATAATAAATAATATCTATTATTATTGTTTTTTCGATGCATCGATATTTTTGTTCGTAAAAATCGACACATTATATCGATTATTCTGTTCACATACGTCGGTAAATCATATCGATATTCTTGTTCATCTTACATCGATACTGGGTATCATTAATTTCGTTTTGGTACACCCATTTATCGACTTAATGGGTAGGGATCAAATTAATAGAAGAATTAAATCGATAATTTTATTTTGATATGCGGACAAAATATATCGATACTCATGAGCATAAAGATTGTTACAGGATATTGTCATTTCTATCCCAATACATGAAATCGATATTCTGTTGCAATATATCGACTTAATGTATCGATATGATTCTGGTGAATAGAAACATTGAATCGATATTCTAGTTTGGGTACATCGATACTACATTTCGATACTCATGTTAGTATAAGTACATTGATGCTACAAGGGCTCAACAACCTTCAGTTCAATACACAAAAACGGTAATTTAGGTTTCGATATATCGACTCAATATATCGATATTAGTTTTTGAAATTATTCGATTATTAGTTTTTTATACACCAATGCTTACTGTTATCTTTCAATTCACTAAAACAACTAGATGTATGTATCAATATTGTGGTTATAACCAATAATAATAATTATGATAGGGCCAATTATATCGGTCTGATCAGACCAATCATTTTATATGTATGATCGGTATTTTTCTGTTTTTATGTATCGGTAATAAATTATTTTAGGGTAAAAATTTTGTGTTTTATGGACCTTTAACCTGCTCCCATTCAAGCATCCCAACATGTAAAGAGTTATCCTTCAAAACTGCAAAAACTTTCGAGTTTTGTCGATATCGATTTCGTTTTTTCGATTTTCGATTGCTTATAGGTACCAAAACTGCTATGAATCGAAAATCGAAAAACGAAATCGATACCGACAAAACTCGAAAGTTGATATATGCAGTTTTGAAGGAAAACTCTTCATGTAAATGTTACCGTAAGCCTAACAGCGTCAGTTTGGTAATTCGATCTAGGAACTGCCCATCGCAACATTGGTAGCAGAACATGCGGGTCCCTCCAATTCCCAAAGGAACAATAGAGCCATTAGTTAGGCTATATTATATGTACAATCAAATCTAGTAATTAGGGGGAGCAAATAATTAGCAATTAACGGATCCAGTACGCGAGGTTCGAACACGTTTATAGTGGTACCCACTCATCTGCCAAATATTACGGAGAATTCACCGGCGTAGTCGTGCGTAATTATTGAACATCCCAATCCAAGCAGAATATTTGGCAACGTTGGATATAAATCCAAAATTATTTTTTACCAAATAGAGTAAAATTACTTGTTTAGCTTCGTCATATCGAGACAATATATCGTCGCTTAAGAAGCAACAGGTGCTAACGCAATTTTTGGAAAATTTGAGATTCTCATCCCGTAGGATTTGTCTTTTCAAGCCCGATCGATTGGTGAGGTGGATAATTTAAAAAAATCGATAGTACCGAAAATTCGATTGCTGCTAATGCAGACCTTCTGCAACATCCTGCTATCGCAATCAGTTCGGTGCCGTTACCATATCAGCAAACTTCTATCAAATTCGATCAAACTCAACTTCGAGATCAAAATCAACTTCGAGATCAAAATCAACTTCGAGATCAAAATCAACTTCGAGATCAAAATCAACTTCGAGATCAAAATCAACTTCGAGATCAAACTCAACTTCGAGATCAGAATCAACTTCGAGATCACACTCAACTTCGAGATCAAAGTCAACTTCGAGATCAAATTCAACTTCGAGATCAAAGTCAACTTCGAGATCAAACTCAACTTCGAGATCAAAATCAACTTCGAGATCAAAGTCAACTTCGAGATCAAAATCAACTTCGAGATCAAAATCAACTTCGAGATCAAACTCAACTTCGAGATCAAAATCAACTTCGAGATCAAAGTCAACTTCGAGATCAAAATCAACTTCAAGATCAAAATCAACTTCGAGATCAAAATCAACTTCTAGATCAAACTCATCTTCGAGATCAAATTCAACTTCGAGATCAAAATCAACTTCGAGATCAAAGTCAACTTCGAGATCAAAATCAACTTCGAGATCAAAGTCAACTTCGAGATCAAAATCAACTTCGAGATCAAAATCAACTTCGGGATCAAAGTCAACTTCGAGATCAAAATCAACTTCGAGATCAAAATCAACTTCGAGATCAAACTCATCTTCGAGATCAAATTCAACTTCGAGATCAAAGTCAACTTCGAGATCAAAATCAACTTCGAGATCAAAGTCAACTTCGAGATCAAAGTCAACTTCGAGATCAAAATCAACTTCGAGATCAAAATCAACTTCGAGATCAAAGTCAACTTCGAGATCAAAATCAACTTCGGGATCAAAGTCAACTTCGAGATCAAAATCAACTTCGAGATCAAAATCAACTTCGAGATCAAAATCAACTTCGAGATCAAAATCAACTTCGAGATCAAAGTCAACTTCGAGATCAAAATCAACTTCGAGATCAAAGTCAACTTCGAGATCAAAATCAACTTCGAGATCAAAATCAACTTCGAGATCAAACTCATCTTCGAGTTCAAATTCAACTTCGAGATCAAAGTCAACTTCGAGATCAAACTCAACTTCGAGATCAAAATCAACTTCGAGATCAAAGTCAACTTCGAGATCAAAATCAACTTCGAGATCAAAATCAACTTCGAGATCAAACTCAACTTCGAGATCAAAATCAACTTCGAGATCAAAATCAACTTCGAGATCAAAGTCAACTTCGAGATCAAAATCAACTTCAAGATCAAAATCAACTTCGAGATCAAAATCAACTTCGAGATCAAACTCATCTTCGAGATCAAATTCAACTTCGAGATCAAAATCAACTTCGAGATCAAAGTCAACTTCGAGATCAAAATCAACTTCGAGATCAAAATCAACTTCGAGATCAAACTCAACTTCGAGATCAAACTCATCTTCGAGATCAAATTCAACTTCGAGATCAAAGTCAACTTCGAGATCAAAATCAACTTCGAGATCAAAGTCAACTTCGAGATCAAAGTCAACTTCAAGATCAAAATCAACTTCGAGATCAAAATCAACTTCGAGATCAAAGTCAACTTCGAGATCAAAATCAACTTCGAGATCAAAATCAACTTCGAGATCAAACTCAACTTCGAGATCAAACTCATCTTCGAGATCAAATTCAACTTCGAGATCAAAGTCAACTTCGAGATCAAAATCAACTTCGAGATCAAAGTCAACTTCGAGATCAAAGTCAACTTCAAGATCAAAATCAACTTCGAGATCAAAATCAACTTCGAGATCAAAGTCAACTTCGAGATCAAAATCAACTTCGAGATCAAAGTCAACTTCGAGATCAAAATCAACTTCGAGATCAAAATCAACTTCGGGATCAAAGTCAACTTCGAGATCAAAATCAACTTCGAGATCAAAATCAACTTCGAGATCAAACTCATCTTCGAGATCAAATTCAACTTCGAGATCAAAATCAACTTCGAGATCAAAGTCAACTTCGAGATCGAAATCAACTTCGAGATCAAATTCAACTTCGAGATCAAACTCATCTTCGAGATCACAGTCAACTTCGAGATCAAAGTCAACTTCGAGATCAAATTCAACTTCGAGATCAAAGTCAACTTCGAGATCAAAATCAACTTCGAGATCAAATTCAACTTCGAGATCAAACACAACTTCGAGATCAAAATCAACTTCGAGATCAAAATCAACTTCGAGATCAAATTCAACTTCGAGATCAAACTCAACTTCGAGTTCAAACTAGTCAATATTATTGATATTTTTGATTCGATATTTTTCAAATTATCGATATTTTTGATTTGAAATTATCAAAATTATCGATATTTTCGATTCGATATATTGATATACGATGTATTGATCGATTCGATATATTGATTGATTCTATAGGTATACAATATATTATATTGATTCATAATATGATATCAATTATCGAATCAAGAATATCGATATTATCAAAATTATCGACGTTTTTGATTCGATATTTTTTAAATTTCGATATTTTTGTTTCGATGTATTGATATACGATATATTGATCTATTCAATATATTGATCGACTTGATTTGAAATTATTGAAATACATATTGATTCATAATGTGATATCAATATATCGAATAAAAAATATCGATATTACCGAAATTATCGATATTTTTGATTATGTCAAATATTTTGGTTTTGATGCATCGATACCAGCTATCGATATTATTGTTATGACGTATCGGCCCAATATAGCGATATGTACCTTTGTTTCCTGGACGTTTCAAAAAACGCCAATAATGATATCGATTTCCTTGATTCGAGCAATTCAGTTGTATTTCGATTTCGCCAGGAAAAAAATTATTTAAACTTTCTCTTCTCTCAGGGAAGATCGCATGAGGATGCTTTGGGAATCGAAATTTCAAGAATCGCATATCCTTCGAAAAAGAGTCGTTTGAAGTTTGATAATTTTCTCGTTAGTAATATTTATACATTTCAACCAGATAAATTGCATGCATTTCGATATACCGTTTCAGGCCGAACTGCATAGTCATCGAGATGAAGTCATTTCGCAGCCGCGGCAATATCCTGACTTCAAGCGAATTGCAGATGAGAGCCTCTCCTGGCAAAGTCGACTATTGAAATTGAACTTGAAGGTTAGAATGAAACGAAAAGGTTTAATTAAGTCGCAACCGAGCGGAGGAGTGGAGCAATTAACGGAGTCTCCCCTCATCGGCTGTCACTCCTCCACTCCCCTGGCCCCTTGTATCGATCAGCGGAGGAGGGGGGAGGGGTTTTTATAAATTCAAAACCGTTTCAATCGAGAATCCTGGCAACTTTTCCCAATTAAAAATTTTCCCCATTTCACATCAATTATCGAAAAAACGAACGTTTTGAAATGTCGATGAGCGCAGGCGGCCTTGAATCGATCCTTCGTAACCTGCAATACAATTCTGGGAATTTCTCCGCGAGAAACAACATACACAAGATGAACAAGGAGAGCAAGGAACTCAAGAAAAGTAAAAGAGCACGAAGAGCGGGGAAAGCGAGAAGATCAAGAAGAGTAAAGAGAGAGCAAGAGGAACAAGATTAACAAGAAGGGCGAGAAAAGCGAGAAGAGCAAGAATAACAAGAAGAGCAAACAGCAAGAAGAACGAGATTGACAAGAGCGAGAAGAGCAAGAAGAGCGAAAAGAGCTAAATGAGCACGAAGAACTAGGAGAACATGATGAGCAAGAGGTATTGCATTTTCTGTATGAAATCCTCGCATCTCATCGGCCAGTATACGAATTTTTGGTTTTTCTGAGATAGGTACGAGGTTATCATAATATGATAGGTTATCATATTATGACGCCATCGATTTCACTCTTATCGTCCCAGGTCCGCAACACCAAATTGACCTTGGGACCAAATCGCCAATTTTTCACTTACACCTGGGGACCATGTCACCATTTCACTATGGCCGCCTTAAAACTCAACAAATCCTCTACTTGGGATGAAATCGTTATTAAATAATGATTTCATGATGATACATTGATTTAATAATCATTATTAAATAAGTTAAATTTTCACCGATTCACGCGAGTACCGAATTTTCAACTTCCGCCGATCGTACACGCAGTAATTCAATTCAGTAATTATCGCACAATCGGAGTTAGTTAACGGTGGAAATCCGAGCCCGCAATTCCGCCGCTCGGATTCGGTCCGCATTTTCGGAATATCTGGCGATGAAGTCGGCGGAACGCCGCGGCCGCGGAATCCTTTGACCGTTGAGCGTTATCCAATTTGGGGCCGCCGCTGTTGTATATCGATAGGTAACTTAGCCCTTTCCGCGCAGACGGAGCGAGTTGATGTAATCAGCCGGTCCGCCCGGCGGGTAATTAATTGGATGAAACGTCCGCTTTGGAGGAACCGCATTGATTCCTCTTGAAATCCCGCCCGCCCGTGTCCGCCTGATTGTAAGTGCCGCTCGCTTGACTTCTGAGCCGCGCGGTCGGGGGAGCCCGCTTGAAATTTGCGGTCGAACGGATCGAAAAATACCGTAGAATTTTGAAAATAATTGAATTTCGGGAATAATTAAAGAGTTCATCGCTGATGTCAAAAAAATCGAAAATTCAGATTTCAGCGCATTCTGGTGGCTCCCTAACAAAATTTCGAAAAAACGGAAATTACTAAAAATTATCATTTTGGGGGAAAAACATTTTTTTTACGGACCTAATTTTTTTTTACAAGCACAAATAATTTTTATTGCGAACAATGAGCCGAAAAAACAACAAAACTTAGGGGTCAATGAAGAAAACAATAACGTAAATAATAATAATTACAATAACAATAAACAGATCTTATTGCTGTCGAAGTCGGAATTGACGTCAAATCAATTTACGACTGAATTTTGACATTTTTTAAAGTATTTTGGACGACACAAATTTTTTTTTGCAAAATCGAAGTCGAAATTCACGTCAAAAAGTCGTCAATTTACGACTGAATTTTGACATTTTTCCTACGATAAAATTTTACGATCGATATAGATGATCGATAAGCCGTAGATTATCGATGCTGATCGCTTTCGCCTTTAATGAGAGTAACGTTTTAACGTTTCGATCTTATCAGGGGGATGCATAGCGTAAAAAAACCCCACCCCTAATTCGATCCTCGGCACCTCGAAAAATAACGAATAAATTTCGCATTAACCTACCGTGTAATGGCCGGAGGCGGTAAACTCGCCCTTTCTTCGCATGTCATTAATTAAAAAATAATTATTCCCCCCCACCCCCCGGTCGGTGTTTCGTTTCGTTATAACGCGAGACTTCGCGGGTAAAAAAATCTTAAACGGCCGTAATTAAGAAATTGAAACTTTCTACGTGAAACGGCGAGTTTCGGTTTAATCGAGGGAAACTCTCATCGACCCTTGGAAAACCGAGTTGAAGAACCGCCGAGTTTGCCGGGGAAATTATGCGGAAAATAAATCTCTAGATGTATTGTGAAATTTTCATTTTATCTGCGGAGAGTCGATGATGAAATTGTTGAATAAATAAGGAGGAGGAGGAGGAGGTGGAGAGGGGGGAGGAGTAGGGTAGTAGGGAGAGGAGAAGGGGAGGGGATGATGGGACTGGGAGGAAGGGGACGAGGGGAGGGGGAGGGGGAGCAACAAGAGGAGGGGAAAAGGGAGTGAAAGGGGGAGGGGTGATGAGGAGGAAGAGGGGAGGGGAAGGAGAGGGAGGTGAGAAGGAGGAGTAGGGGGAGGAAGAGGAGTAAGGGGAGGGAATGAGAATACTGGGAGGAGGGGATGGGAAGGGGGAGGGGAGGAGGAGGAACAAGAGGGGAAGAGGGAGGGAGAGGGGTCGAGGGGAGGAATGATGAGGAAGAGGGGGGAGTAGGGAGAGGAAGAGGGGGGAGTAGGGGAGGAAGATGAGTAGGGGGAGGAGAAGGGGGAGTAGGGGAGGAAGAGGAGTAGGGGGAGGAGAAGGGGGAGTAGAAGGGGAGTAGGGGGAGGAAGAGGAGTAGGGGGAGGAGGAGAGGAGAGATTGAGGGAAAAGAAGAAGAAGCAAAATAAGACGAAGAAGAAGGGAAGCAAGAGGAGCAAAAACGACATGATGAGCAAGGGGAGGGAGTGAGGCAAAGGGGGTGAGAAGAGCAAGAGAGAGAAAAAATCAAGAAGAGCAAGGGGGACAAGAAAATCAAGAGGAAGAAAGGGAGCGAGAGGAGCAAATATGTACGTTTCAAAATATGGAAGTATTGTGTGTTATCTACGCACCACTGGTTGTAAATGACCACAGACGGACAGACGGACACTTGTTCAGAAAGTGATTCTGAGTAAATGTGTATAAGAAAAAGTTTTTAAGACGATTCCAATACTTCCATTACTCTGTAAATTTCGATCACAAAAAGGTGAAATTTTGAAATTATCGTGCCGCATAAGCGGGAACGGGAGTCCGGCAAAAATCGACTCGCCTTCAACCCTTGGGAACGGTTCATTGCGCAATAGTCGACTGCAAGCGCCACTTCGCCCCATCGGCGCCCTTCGTTTTTCAATTGTGCTCCCTTCAGTTTGACCTTTCTCACTGCATTCATTACCGGGTTTGAAAAACAGGGGCGAGGAAGCGATGCTAATCAGATGGCCACCCTTTGTCGATAGTTGTACCCTTTTCATAACCGTCGGCTGGAGAGAGACCGCCGGCTGGAAAGAGACCGGCGGAGGTACGGGGCAAAAATACGCAACCAGCTCGGTCGAATGGTCTCTCGAATGGTTTGATTCAATAACTGGCCCCTCCCCAAGGGCTAACCAAAGCCGAATTGGATTTGCGGCTTTCTTTTTCCAAGGATTTCTGACCCCATCTTGCAGTAAATCGCTTTGCAGGCAGGTAACCAGGACTCGGAAGTTGGACTCGTAGAAAATGTTACATTAAGACTGAGAAGCATACATTAAGCATGCATTAAGATTGAAAAACTCTCGTTGATCTATTGAACGAATGAGTTTTTTGCGTCGACAATGTGATATCAACGTTATTGATATCAAAAAGGCCATTCTCAAACTGGGCCTGGAACTCAAACTCAAGCTTAAACTGGAGCTGATACTAAAACTCAAACTGAAGCTGATACTAAAACTCAAACTCAAACTGAAACTAGAACTGATACTCAAACTCAAACTGAAACTAGAACTGATAATCAAACTCAAACTGAAACTAGAACTGATACTCAAACTCAAACTGACACTCGAATTGAACCTGAAACTGATACTGAAACTCAAAATCAAATTGAAAATAAAACTTTTACTGAAACTTAAACTCAAACTGAAATTTGAACTCAGACTGAAAATGAAAATTGAACTGAAAATGAAACTTGAACTGAAAATGAGTTTGGCCTAGAGCACAAACCTAATTTGAAACTCAAACTGAAGTTCCATTTGATTAACAATTTCAGTTTTGTTTTGCGTTTTAGTTTCAATTTCGATATCAGGTTCAGTCCCAGCTTCAGTTTTAGTTTCAGTTTCATTTTTAGTTTGAGCTGGACTTTTACATTAAGTTTGGGTTAAAGTTTCAGTTTGAGTTTCACTTTCACCTCAATCAATACATCAATCTTGCCAGTAGGCAGAAAATAAGTGAAAAACGTAGAAATTCCGAATCTTTCCGCCTTCAAAGCGAAGATGTCGAAATCGATTCCGTTCCCCGCCGAATCAGTGGACATTAAATTCCCCAACTTGAGGAGCTTATCTCAAAAATATGTTTACCCTTCCGATCTTGGTACGGGCCGAGTTATCGACGCGGGTCTCCTCAATTCGCCCTTTGAAAAGGGTTAATACCTAGGGGGGAACTTCCATTTAACTTTAATTGTAATTTAAATTGGATCGACTTCGGCGGAGCGGGGCCGAAAGTCGCTTCCCGTTCCCGATGTTATTCAAGATCCGAAGGGGCCTGCAATAATTACTGATCTTTCACTGATACCGACCCTCTTTTTCGGCATTTAATTAAATACATAGCGCGAGAAATCCTGAGAATCCTTTTCCACTGTGAGGAATGGACTGTGATGCCTCCTGGACGGGTGAAAAGGTCGCCACATCCCGCCTCCTCAACGAGCTCTTCCTTCTAATTCTTCTTGCTCTTCTAGCTCATTTCGCTCTTTTCAATCTTCTTGCTCTTGCCGTTCTTCAGGCTCTTCTTGATCCTTTTGCTATTCTTGCTCTTTTTGCTCTTCTTGATCCTTTCGCTGTTCTTCCTCTTTTCGCTCTTGTTGTTAATAGTATTTTATCAATGATAAAAAAAAATGGCCAAAATTCGAGATACGTGGTTACCTATCATATGACGCCATCGAAATGCTTTGGTCCCAAGGTGAGATTGGGGCAGTGGACCTAAAGCGATCAGACTGGGACGGTGAAAGATTGAAATGAATTATTTTTCGTTTTTTTTTTTTTTGTTGAATTTTGATGCTTATTGTGGATTCAAAAATTGTTTGAATTAATTTCGCGACCCTTCCAAAATATATTCGTGCTTATTATCTAGTCACGTGTTAGGCAGGTAGATAGTTTTAATTGTCCTAATTTTTTCCTCTCATTTCTGCATTTTGCGAAGGTGACATTAATTTTCGACTCAATGGGTAGACTCCATCCGCTCAGCTTCGGTTCAATCTTATAATGTTTGCAGAGGGAATCCAATTATCGCATTAAGGAACAATCGATAAATGGACGTATCATTTGGGAGAGTGCTCGCAGAAATTAACCAGAACGGCGTCGGGATAGGTGCCATTTCCAGATTGGGAGCCGAGAGGGAGTGCTACTCGACCAAATTGCGCGTGATGTAAAGGTTCGAGATGACACCTAATCTCTTAGGGGCGGAGCTGATAGGCCGACAGCTTCTGCTTGCGTATACTTTCATCCCTGGCAATCTAGCGAATCGCCTATTTACCCATGTTACCAATGAACTGTCAATCTTTCGACTAGGAACTCCAGAATGGTGAGAACCAAGGTTGCGGATATTGGAATTCGTTTTAACTAAGTAGTTGAAAAATATCGATTATCCGGCTGAAAATATCGATTATCCTGCTAAATATCGATAGCCTTTTGATTTTTCGAACTATCGATAGCTTTTCGATATATCGAAATATCGATAGCAATTCGATATATCGAAATATCGATAGCAATTCGATATATCGAAATATCGATAGCTATTCTATACATCGAAATATCGATAGCTATTCAATGTATCAAAATATTGATAGCAATTCGATTTATCAAAATATTGATAGCGTTTCGATGTATCGAAATATTGATTACAAATCGATGTATCGGAATATCGATATCAATTCTATACATCGAAATATTGATAGCCCATCGATATTATTGTACTATCGATACCCATCGATAGTATCGAACCATTGATAGCCCGTTGATAGTATACAACTATCGACAGCTTCTGCTTGTGTATACTTTCATCCCTTCTAGCATGGCAATCTAGCGAATCGCCTATTTACGGATGTTACGAATGAACTGTCAATCTTTCGACTAGGAATGCCAGAATGGTGAGAATGGTTGCGGGTATTGGAATTCGTTTCAACTAGTTCCGGCTAATTATCGATAGCTTTTCAATACATAGAAACATCGATAGCTTCGTGATGTATTAAAATATCGACAGCCATTCGATATATCGAAATATCAATGTCCCATCGATAGATCGAAATCCCATCGATATATCGAAATCCCATCGATATATCGAAATCCCATCGATATATCGAAATCCCATCGATATATTGAAATATCGATATCCCATCGAAATATCGATACCCCATCGATATATTGAAATATCCGATATCCCATCGATATATCGAAATCCCATCGATATATCGGAATTCCATCGATATATCGATATCCCCTCGATATATCGAAATATCGATATCCCATCGAATATCGAAATATCGATATCCCATCGATATATCGAAATATCGATATCCCATCGATAGTATTGGACTTTCAATAGCCCATCAATTGTATCGGACTATCAAGTGCTCATCGATAGAACCGGACATGAAATTATCCACAGTTTTTAGTTTAATGAATGATTACAAACTTAAGGAGGAACGATAATTATGAAAATTAGGTATACAATTATTTCCTGATAAAACCTCCTGTCCTGACATTTTCTGTTAAGATGAAATTTCAGAAATTAAGAAGATACCGGTAACTCAAAATTCATATTGCGACCAAAGCGCCATCCCTCGGCCTCCAGATGAAAGTTCGATCAGTCCATTTAGCAAATGGCACTCAGTTAATTGGCCGGTATCGATTTTTCCCAACTCCTGCGACCGGGCAAGGGAACCTTCCAATTTTTCAGGATCTCGCTAATAGCGGGAGACTTGAAATGGGTTTTTAAGCCTAAAAGGCACAGTCGGCAATAAGGGGGAGGATGAGAATGTTGGATTGGGTGCCAGCTTTTACTGATTACCTCGCTCTTCTCGACTGAAACCTAATTTCTCGTCGAAAGGAGCACCTTTCGAGACGAAAATTTCGTTCGATCGGCAGAACATAGATTGTTTCCAGTTGTAAGTGTTACAATTGCGATAAAATAATCAGGTGGCGATTGATAAGATCGACAATTGAAAAGACAAAAATTAAGTGCAAGGAGAAGGTTAACCAACCACCCCCTCCACCACCAACACAGGCACTAGCAGCAGCACCAGCACCAATACCTCCAATAGGTATCACGACTGACAACAACAATACCTAACTGCATCAAGAAGAAGACGAACAGCAACAACAAAAACAACAACAGCAGCAGCACCACCACCAACACCATCACCCTCTACCATCACCACCACACCAATACCACGACCAACAATAGCAACAACATCATAAACCCAAGAACAACGACAACAACGCTAACACCTTCCGCCAGTGCCACCACCCTCCTAATACCTAACTACAGCAACAAGAACAACGACAGCAACAACAGCAGCAGCACCTTCACCACCAATACCGCGACTAACGACAACCACAACAACAAGAACAACAACACCATCCAATACCACGGTCAACAAAAACAACAGCAGCAGCGCCACCACTAACACCAATACCATGACAAACAATAACAACAAAGACAACATACACCCATGAACTACAACAGCACCACCACCACCACCCTCGCCAGTACCACCACCACCACCAATACCACAACCAACAATAACAACAACATGAACCCAAGAAGAACAACAACAGCACCAACACCACCACCCTTTGGCAGCACCACCACTACCATCATCAACAACAACAATAGCAGCTGCAACAACAACAAAAACAACAACAGCAGCAGCGACACCAACAACACCACTCTACCAATACCACGACCAACAACACCACCAACCTCAATCGACAGTAACAACAACAACATAAACCCAAGAACAACAACAAGAGCACCACCACCACTACCAACACCCCACCCTCTGCCAGCACCAACACCAACACAATCCACCCGCACCACCCCCCTCCGCTCACACCAACACCACCAACATCATCAACAACAACAGCAGCAGCATTAGCAACAACAAAAACAACAACAGCAGCAGCGCCACTACCAACACCACCACCACCACCAACACCACCATCCTCCACCAGCACCACCACCACCATCAACAACAACAACAAGCATTAGCAGCAACAACAACAAAAACAACAACAGCAGCAGTGCCACTAGCACCGCCGTCACCACCACCACAACCAACATCACCATCCTCCGCCAGTACCACCACCACCATCAACAACAATAAAAACAACAACAGCAGCATTAGCAGCAACAACAATAAAAACAACAACAGCAGCATTAGCAGCAACAACAACAACAACAACAACAGCAGCAGTGCCACTACCACCGCCTTCGCCACCACCATCACCACCACCACTATCACCATCATCAGAGAAATTGGGGGTTTTATGATAAAAGCGTGATTTTTCTGGAAAAACAATTTTTTGGTAGGACTTTCAGCTGCATTAAAATTTTTCTCCTCCGATGTCGTTTTAGAAGACAGCGAACTTTCTGCCGAGACTAGCAGCTTGACAAGGGCGAACGTAACTAACACGTCACGTATACGTATAGGTACATTTCAAAACACGACTGATTACGCGCATGTCTTCCTCGCACCCTAATGATGCCCTATTGACGGCCTTCGGAACATTCCCCGCCGACGGGTATCCGCGTATATAAATTTCGCGTTTAGAACTTATTTACAGGATCATTGTAGGCCGACAATGAGACTGATTGTCATCAACAAAGGATAATCCACCAATCAGGCGGTGTATTGTTGATGAGTCGAGGCTCCCGAATACGCTCACTGATTAACAATACGCCCCTGTCGGTGGAGCGTTTGAACGCCGTATTATACCATTCACTCGCATTTCGGCCACAATGGGCCCAGACGGGATATTTTCAATGAACGGGAATTATCTTTTTTTTACGTTAACATTTTCACGTCTTCATCGGTGACGAGCGAAAATCGCCTGACGTTCTATCGAATCGATTTTTCAATTATGACCGTCGCATTCGATTTTATCGTTTTACGGTTGTTATCGTTTTTTTATTTATTTATCGTAATGCGACGGTTATTATCGATAACGATGCGTTCTCAAATGAGTCAGTGAGCCATCGTTTGAGGAAAGTCCCAAAAAAGGGGAAAATTATCAAAAAATCACATTTGCACATTTTTGGAGTTTTCACGTAATAATGCATCTAATAATTCGTTCAATGAATAAATTGAGCCATTCTATCAATCAATCAATCTATTATTTAAATTAAGCATTGAAAATAGTCAAATTTTAATTTTCCAATCAAAATAATGTTTGAAAATGATATATTTTAAAAATAAAATTTAGAATATTTAAAAACCAGTTTTACTTCCATATTTACAGAGTAAATGGAAGAATTGTAATCGTCCTAAAATCGACGAAGCTTCAGAAAAAACTTTTTCTTATACACATTTACTCAGAATCACTTCCTGAACAAGTGTCTGTGTGTCCGTGTGTCCGTGTGTCCGTCTGTCCGTCTGTGGTCATTTACAACCAGTGGTGCGTAGATAACACACAATACTTCCATATTTTGAAACGTAAAATTGTGACACAATTTGATCATATTTTGACTGCTTTTAAGGGTGTTTAGGCCAAAAATATCGAAAAATTCACTATTAAAATTTTAAAATTCGCCCAAAATAAAAATACAATGCATCTTTGGAATATAAAAAATATCCAAATATTCTGCAAGGTAAAACGAAGATTTTAAGACCAAGAACGCTCAAATCGGTTCATTTTTGTGCCCGGAAAAAAATAAAATAGAAAACACTAAAAATGCATTTATATCGGAAGTACTGTGCGTTATCCCAATTTCGATTAAACAGGGTGTTAGGTTTTGCCGAGACGAACATTTCAGTTCAAGAAATTTGAAAAAAGGTTGAGAATTGAGGGAGCTATGCCCATTTTTGTAAAAGACCACAGACGGACAGACAGACAGACGCACAGACGGACGTAACGGACACACAGACACACGGACACACAGACACTTGTTCAGGAAGTGATTCTGAGTAAATGTGTATAAGAAAAAGTTTTTTCTGAAGCTCCGTTCCGATTCTCGATTTTAGGACGATCACAATACTTCCATTTACTCTGTAAATATGGAAGTAAAAATGGCCATAACTCCCTCATTTCTCAACCTTTTTTCAAATTTCTTGAACTGAAATGTTTGTCTCGGCAAGACCTAACACCCTGTTTAATCGGAATTTGGATAACGCACAGTACTTCCGAGATATTTGCATTTTTAGTGTTTTCTATTTTATTTTTTTCCGGCCGCAAAAATGAACCGATTTGAGCGTTCTTGGTCTTAAAATCTTTGTTTTACCTTGCAGAATATGTGGATATTTTTTACATTCCGAAAATGTGGCGTTTTTTCATTTTGGGCGAATTTTAAAATTTTAATACTGAGTTTTTTGATATTTTTGACCTAAACACTTTCAAAAGCAGTCAAAATATGATCAAATTGTGTCACAATTTTACGTTTCAAAATATGGAAGTATTGTGTGTTATCTACGCACCACTGGTTATACATTTTTATACACATTTGTTCAGGATCAGTGTTGCCAACTCGTCGCCTTGCTTTCCCTCTGTCGAACACCGAAAAAACTCTGAATTCAAACTCAACATCGAGATCAAAGTCAAAAATTGCGTCGAAAATTTACACATCAAAATGTGGAAGTACTATGGGTTACCTTATCACCACTGGTTTAGTTTTTCACCCATGTTTTCGGAGTCGGTTCCATTCCCCCACTCCTGTTCGCCCGTTTTCTTCCCCGTTCGCCTATTGTGACTCGTTGATTAACATTTCTCGTTCTGTCGCGAGGATCGTCGGGCAATTCGGGTCCTCAGATCGCGATGATTGCAAGTCGGCGAAAATTGTCGGATTTAATTAATCCCGCGGTCTTCCGTTGAAACCGAAGCGGCCGGCAGTTCGTCCTCGTCGTGTTATGGCGTTCCCTTTCAAAACGCCCGGCGACTGTCCCAGGTTTTGATTATAAAGCCTACCCATACCTATGGGCGAAGGTATTGCTGCAAGGTTACACTATACGACCTGGAGCTTCTATATTGCTTTCCTAGCAATCAACAAGTTAATCTGAAACCCCGCCAGTATTTCCTCGTTGCGCCTCTCGCATTACGCGATGCGGGAGTACAAAATTAATCCAACCTGCGCAGAAACGGTTAATTAACGTTTGATGGCGTCCTGTATTTTCGTCCTTAGTGCGGTTTTAGAATTATTCCCTTAATAAATTCCCTCTTCCGGCCCAGAATCTTTCGGATAATCGAGATGCATAATCGAGACGGATATTCGATAGATCGAAATGGAGACAGATACGAGCCTCTCGATAGGTATAGAAGTACGAGCGCAGACATGTGGTGCTTGTGAGAAGTGTAGTATGTATTGGAATTATTCGTTAAATAAATTCCCTTATCCGGCCCCGAATCTTTCCGATAATTTAGACACATAATCGATACTGATAATCGATAGGTCGACCTGGACACTCACGTGAGCCCCTGGACAAACGTAGTACAGGCATGTGTATGTTATGAGAACTGTATCAGTGTTAGAATGATTCCCTTGATAAATTCCCTCATAAGTCCCCAATCTTTCACATAATCGATACTGATAATCGATAGATTAACCTGGAGAGTCATGCGAGCACCTGGATATACGTAGTACAAGCATGTCTATGTTATGAGAATTGTAGCGATTTTAGAATTATTCCCTAAATAAATTCCCTCATCCGGCACCGAATCTTTCGGATAATCGAAACGTATAATCGATACTGATAATCGATAGATCGACCTGAAGATTCATGTGAACTCATGGATAAATGAAGCCGCCCTGCAGCGGTTTTAGAATTATTCCCTAAATAAATTCCCTCATCCGCACCGAATCTTTCGGATAATCGAAACGTATAATCGATACTGATAATCGATAGATCGACCTGAAGATTCATGTGAACTCATGGATAAATGTAGCCGCCCTGCAGCGGTTTTAGAATTATTCCCTAAATAAATTCCCTCATCCGGCACCGAATCTTTCGGATAATCGAAACGTATAATCGATACTGATAATCGATAGATCGACCTGAAGATTCATGTGAACTCATGGATAAATGAAGCCGCCCTGCAGCGGTTTTAGAATTATTCCCTAAATAAATTCCCTCATCCGGCCCCGTATCATCCCAACAATCGAAACGGATAATCGATACTGATAATCGATAGATCGACCTGGAGACATGTGAGCCCTGGATATACATATTACAGGCATTTGTTCGTTATGAGGACTGTATCATTCCTTCAACGAATTCCCTCATCCTGCCTCGAATCTTTTTGATAATCGATACTGATAATCGATAGATCGACCTGGAGGCTCATGTGATCCCCTCGATATACTTAGTACAGGCATATGTTTGTTGTGAGAAGGGAGACGTGGCAAACAAGCCGCGATGGCAGACATACCCGGCATGGCAGTTAGCGGACTAACCGCAAATCGCCCGGCTTCTATTCCGACCAATATTGATTAATCGTCTACCCCCCCCCCCCAATCGATTGATAATTGAATCAGATAATGGTCCATTGTGGAGGGGGGGCGTTTTGAGATTCCTCGAAATCTGACGGTTCGGACTTGGACCGCATTACGTTGATATTATTGATGGAAATGTTAGTTATGCATGTTAGTTGTTGATTAAGGAGCTATGTTATTAAATTTGAGTGATTCGCCTTATACCATCGAAACATGTTGACATGGTACTGGTTGATAGAACTGGTTGATAGTCAATTTAACTTGTGGACGGTGCACTAAACAATTTAAACTAATTGCAAAACTTTAATATGCTGGTAAATTTAAACCAGTCGTGCTTAGATAACATACAATACTTCCATATTTTGATGCGTACATTTTTGGATCAAATCAATTCGGTTTTGACTAATTTGGGGCCTGCAGTGATCAAAAATGTCAACAAGCAAACTACCTGTGTAAATTTTAAAACCCGCCTAATATCAAAATACGTTACCGAGATATAAAAAATATCCACGCATTCATCGGCTTGCCAAAAAATTTTAATTTCCCCCAAATTGCTTTTTGTAATTTGAAAATGTTCCTTAATTTTTTCCCGAATTGTAATTTGTTTGAGTTTGGCTTGTTTTACGAGAATATCAAAATGTGAAAAATGATGGTACCCTTTGCCATAGAGGTTGGTACAAAATGTTATCTTCTATTCTGGACCAAAAGCGCGTTAATACCGATTTAAATAAGCCTAACTCAAAAGTGCAACGTTTTGAAAAAATTACAATTTTTAAAGATTTTTTTAAGATTTAAGATTTTTGATAAGCCATATCTCCGAAGCTAATTGAGCTGGAAACCTGCGGTTGCGCTTAAATTGTCACAAATTCAGTCAACTTTATTAATGATAATCGAATATTTTTCTCAATAACGGATAGTTTTAGAGATATAAGCAATCAAGTGAAAAATGCGCGAGAAAATTGAGGTTTTTGCGGTTTTTGTTGGGACTCTTCGCAATTTTGAGTTGGCAAAACAAAAATTCGGATTCAACATCCCAAAAAAAATGTCGATGAGCAACAAGCATTTTCATGAGCGAAAAATACCGAAAACTTTCGGAAAGTTCGAAATTTATTTAATTTTCAATAGGTATTTTTACGACTTTCAGCATGAAGACTTTCGCAATAAATTTCCAAACTTACCAATCTCGGGCGAAAAGGATAGGCGAAATTTCCCATCCGTCGATAGGGACGCCGATCGAAATGGAAATGGCGAACTCGGATTAGCGCGGGGGAAGTGGTGTCGAAGGAAATAATTTTCGAATTGCGGGGAATCTACTTATTTATGCGAGATTGGAAATCTCCACGCAATTACTGAAAAAATCCGACCGTCTCCCGAGTTTGCCCCTTCGTTCCTGTTTCTCTTTCGACTCAAAAACTCATCATTGGCTGAGTTCTTTTCAGTTTCCACCCCTCAACCCCCTCCCACCCCCACCCTCCCCTGAGTGGGGCCACCTTCGCATCTACCACTTTCCAGTGGGAGTTGTTTATAAAAGTGGCAACATCAGATTTGATTCGTTTTAATGGAATTTTTCCCAGCCACCTCGCGCCCCTTTCTTTTTTATAGGTTTTTCCTCAATTTTCCCGTCGCACTTTCCGATCCGACTTGAAAAGTAAAATGCGATTTTTCAAAATGAACGCCAACCGTTTTGGAAAGGAATCGCCCCGAAATCAAGTTGAATCTAAACGAGAAGCGCGGTGCACCGTATCACTGGAAACTATCGATACCCCAACATCGATATATCGAAATGTCACATCGATATATTAAAACAAAAATTTCCACATGCTGTATCGTTTTAGTGGGACGAAAAATTTGATGATTGATGCACTATCGATACATTGTGACGAAAATCGATGCTAATTTATCGATATGTTATGGAACGAAATTTTCGATGAGCCACACATTGGTTGGGTACGAAAGTTTCGATTTAGGGCGAACGATGTATCGATATATATGGAAAAAATTGTCGATACCTAATAATTATTATGATATGATTATGATGATAATAATAATTATTGTTACAGTATTGGGACAGCATGTCAAACAGACGTTCGAAGTGAAACTGAAAGCGAAAGTAAAACGAAAAGTTGAAAGTGAAACTGAAGTTGGAATAGAAACTTGTACATGAAACATGAAGTGAAACTGAAGTTGAAATAGGAAATTGTACGTGAAACATGAAGTGAAACTCGATTGTTAAACATGAATTGAAACTTGAAGGTGAAACAGTGAAAGTTGAAGTGTGAGTATAAGTAAAGTTGATTATGCGAATGAGCCTTGGAGTGAAAGTGAAACTGAAAATGATGGTGAAACTGAAGATGAAAGTGAAATTGAATTTGCGATTGAAACAAAAGTTGTAAGTGGAACGGAAGGTGAAAGTAAAACTAACATTGCAAGTGAAAACGAAGTTGAAATAGAACTTGGATGTGAAACATGAAGTGAAACTCGATTGTAAAACATGAAACTTAGAGGTGAAACAGTGAATGTTGAAGTGTGAGTAAAAGTAAAGTTGATTACGCGAATGAGCCTTGGAGTGAAAGTGAAACTGAAAGTAAAAGTAAAAATGATATTGGAACTAAAGAATCGCTCTGAATGAAAGCGAAAAACAGGTTGCAATTGGAACGGAAAACGAAAGTAAAACCAACGTTGCAAGTGAAACTGCAGCTGAAATAGAAACTTGGATGTGAAACATGAAGTGAAACTCGAATGTGAAACACGAATAGAAACTTGAAGGTGAAACAGTGAAAGTTGAAGTGTGAGTAAAAGTAGGTAAAGTTGATTTTGAGAATGAGCCTTGGAGTGAAAGTGAAACTAAAAGTAAAAATGATGGTGAAACTGAAGATGAAAGTGAAACTGAATTCGCGAGTGAAACAAAAGTTGCAAGTGGAAAAGACGGTGAAAGTAAAACTAACATTGAAAGTGAAAACGAAGTTGAAATAGAAACTTGGATGTGAAACATGAAGTGAAACTCGATTGTAAAACATGAATAGAAACTTGAAGGCGAAACAGTGGAAGTTGAAATGTGAGTAAGAGTAAAGTTGAATAATATTCAACTTATGCGAATGAAGGTGAAACTGTGAGTGAAAGTTGAAATGATGGTGAAACTGAAGATGTAAGTGAAACTAAATTTGCAAGTGAAACTGAAGTTCAAATAGACACTTGGATGGGGAACATGAAGTGAAAGTCCAATTGCAAGTAAAAGTAAAAATCTGAATGTTGCATAAAAACTGCAACTAAAAGTGAAACTGAAGATGAATGTCAAACTGACGGTGGAAGTGAAACTGACATTGAAAATAAACTGAAGTTGCAAGTAAAGCCAAAATTGCAAGTCAAACCTAAGGTGGGGGTAAAACTTGACTTTTTTATCGACAATTTGATCAATAATCGTTGACACCCCCCCCCCCTCATGAGTAAAATACGGAGTAAAAATGAGTAAAATGAGTAAAAATACGGTGGATACACATAAATTATATGTTGGAACGATGAAGCGATAGTATGAATATGGCGGTCCGCCCCTCGAATTAATTTTGCGGCTCCGATAAAAAAACATCGGCTTAAAAGGAAATCTCATCTTGGCCGATTTGAAGAAGAGCTTATAATAAAAGATTAGTCATAGCGGGTTCCTGATGGCCACTGCTTGGAACTGACGGGAGTCACGTGTCTGTGATCAGATAAGACACGTGGTCGGTAATGGAAGCCGGCACATCCTCAGTGGGGTGGGGGGAGGGTGGGAAATATTCTATATGGTTAGATGGATCAATGGTGAGAACCTATTAAAACAACCCTCTATTGATATAAGCCGTAAAAAGGGAACGGATTCAGGGATGACGTCACCTACTTTGCACAATATTGTCGAAGAGGGGCGCTGTAAAATTGTCGACCAGCCGAAAACCGAAAAGGATCCGATTTGGAGTGGCTAGGGTCCAAAAACCCAAAAGTCCAAAGAATGTCAAAAAAACCAAAAAGGAACCAGTTTGGAATGGCTAGGGCCCTATGGAACATGATGTTTCCCTGAAAAATCTACTACAACTGTTATACTTGGTCCGTATTTTCGTAACTCGATACCGCAACGTTTTTTGAAGTTCATGTTCCATGCTAAAAAACTCAAACTCATGCAGAAACTGATACTTAAGCTCAAACGGACACTGAAACCCAAACTGAAACTGACGCTCATAACGATACTGATAGTCGAACTCAACTCAAACTGAGACTCAAACTCAAACCAAAACTGGAACTTGAACCGTACAAAAACACTCAAATTAAAACTGAAACTTCGATTCAAGATCAAACTGAAACTAAAGTTGAAACCAAAACTGTAAGTCAAAAAGAAACTAAAACTCAATTTCAAACTAAAAATGAAACGACTAAAGACTAGAGACAAACGAAAACTGGTACTGATACACAGGCTCAAACTGGTAGTCGAACTCAAGTTCGAATCGAAACTCAAACCGATTCTGATACACTAGCCCAAACTCAAATGGATTCTGATACTTCGACTTGATGCTGATACTCAAACTGAACGAAAACTCTAACTAAAAACTGATACGACTACTCAAACTGAAACTGATACAAAAACTCAAACTTATTCTCAAACTCAAAGTTTCAGTTTGAATTTGAGAATCGGTCAGAGTTGGAATGTGAGTTTCAGTTTGACTTTCAGACTGAGTTTGAGTATCAGTTGGAGTTGCGGTTTGATTTTATGTTTGTGTTTCAGTCTGAGTTCACCTGTGTTTTGAACTTTGAGTTTGATCAGTTAGTATCAGTTGATATCGATAACAGAGAGCAAGAAGGGCGAATCTGCTTTTTTGAAAAAAATCCCTGGTATCGATATCAAGTCGATTTTTTTTCAGTTTGATATCAGTTTCAGTTTGAGTTTTTGTATCAGTATTGAGAACATATTTCAATTGTAGTTTGAGTTCCAGTTGCATTTTCAGGTTCAGTTTGAGCTTCAGTTTGAGTTGGAGTTTTACTTCAAGTTTGTGTATGAAGTTTGTTTATATGTCAGTTTCAGTTTGAGTTTCAATTTAAGTTTGACTTTGAGTATCAGTTAGAGTTTGAATTTCAATTTGAGTTGAGCCCCAGTTTGAGTTTGAGTTTTAGTTTGACTTTGAGTTTGAGTATAATTGGAGTTGGAGTTACAGTTTCAGTTTCAGCTTGAGATTCAGTCTGTGTTGGAATTTCAGTCCCAGTTTGAGTTTGAGTACATATTAGTTTCAGTTTGAGTTGACCATGGTAATTATTGAGTCAACAATTTTGTCTAGCGTAGCACCTTCGCCTTGGGGCATTTTCTACAGGAGTGAAAACTCACTTTTATGTCTAACCTGACGAACCATAAATCGTTTTATGAAAATCGACGACTGATTTCCTACACCGCACTACTTGCGCACACGGTTTTTATGTGCTGAGGGCATCTGCGAGAGACGGAACAGTCCGGATGAGCCGTCCAATCAAAAAGCTGACATTCTTTATTGTCCACCACGGCTACCGCGGGGATGAGATGAAATTACTTCTCCTCCCCCACCCCTCACCCACACCCCCGAAGCGAAGCTCCTGAACGAAAATGAAACTTCGGGAGCCGTCGGTTTTCCGCGGGGCCGCCAATAAGTTTCATCCTTCGTTTACAATTCTCCTCAGCCCTCACTGTCTATAATATTGTGTTTTTCCCTCGGCTGGAAGTTGGGCTTGCTTTGATTTTATTGGCGCGCCACTGGCGAATAGGGTTAAATTGATAAGGGTATCTGCTGTAGGTGAGTGGAATTTTGTCATTGTCGGCCTCAGAATCTGTTTAGGGTTCCTAAAATTATCCGAAGTGCCGTTTTCCAATTCCATCGTCTCAGATTAAGGTTTTGTGGTAATTCTACGGGGGATTTTGCGGGTTTTTTTGTGGTACCTTCTACTAGGGATGAGCATCGATGGTCGATACTATCGATGTTTTGCATCCGATAGTCGATGTTTTTACCATCGATGGTTTAGAACCGATGTTTCTTCACTGTCGATTACTTCAATGTGATAGTATCGAATCTTCTCTTTATCCTTATCACTCGGTATCAATATAAATAATTCAGTTGTTCGGTTGACTCTCTGTTTAACTGTGCTGTGTAGTGTAG
This sequence comes from Nesidiocoris tenuis, assembly GCA_036186465.1. Lineage (NCBI taxonomy): Eukaryota > Metazoa > Arthropoda > Insecta > Hemiptera > Miridae > Nesidiocoris > Nesidiocoris tenuis. The sequence goes on along the minus strand of AP028915.1, from coordinate 8,128,069 downwards.
CTGTTTTGGAAGAAATTTTCACGAATATAATACACTACAAAAGTAAGGTATTTCGATATTGAGTTGAATCTGAATCCCACTTTTGAGCCTACTTTTTAAATGGAAAATTCGTCATTGCATTTTTTGTTCATTTTTGGTTGATTTTGGCATATGGTGGTTTGGTGATAATGTTTTAGATTAGTTTTTCAGTTGTTTTTACTTCCATATTTACAGAGTAAATGGAAGTATTGTGATCGTCCTAAAATCGAGAATCGGAACGGAGCTTCAGAAAAAACTTTTTCTTATACACATTTACTCAGAATCACTTCCCGAACAAGTGTCTGTGTGTCCGTGTGTCCGTCTGTCCGTGTGTCCGTCTGTGGTCATTTACAAAAATGGCCATAACTCCCTCATTTCTCAACCTTTTTTCAAATTTCTTGAACTGAAATGTTCGTCTCGGCAAGACCTAACACCCTGTTTAATCGGAATTTGGATAACGCACAGTACTTCCGATATATTTGCATTTTTAGTGTTTTCTATTTTATTTTTTTCCGGCCACAAAAATGGACCGATTTGAGCGTTCTTGGTCTCAAAATCTTCGTTTTACCTTGCAGAATACGTGGATATTTTTTATATTTCAAAAATGTAGCGAATTTTCCTTTTTGGCGAATTTTAAAATTTGCATAGTGAATGTTTTGATATTTTTGACCTTAACACCCTTAAAAACAGTCAAAATATGATCAAATTGTGTCTCAATTTTACGTTTCAAAATATGGAAGTATTGAGTATTAGGTTTTTTTTTGTTGGTGTTTTATGATGGTTGGTTTTTGATGGCTTTGGTAGTGATGGTTTTCTGGTGGTTTTATAAAGCAAGACAGCATGGTGGATATTATGGCACTATTTTTTAGTGGTATGTTATGGTATAATTTTTTTGGTGGTATATTATAGTTGTTTTTACTGTTTTATGATAGTACTACTGTTTTATGGTGGTGGTTTTGATGGGGGTGGTTTTTATGATAGTAGTTTCTCTTTTATGATAGTAGTTTTCTAGCTGGTTTTATAAAGCATGTCATTACGGTGGATATAATGGCACAATTTTTCGGTGGTATGTTATAATTTTTTATGGCGGTTTATTAATTTTTTATGTTTTATGGCGGTTTTGATGGGGGTGGTTCTTATGGTGGTGGTTGTTGCAAGCGTCGGTTTTCCGGTGGTTTTGTGGGGCATGGCTTTATGCTAGATATTACGGTGTAGGTATAATGTTTTTATGGTATTTTATGGCGGTGGTTCGTGGTTTCATGGTTAAGGTCTTTGGTCTCGATCGTTTCACGGTTTTTCGTTCCGGGTGCCGAATCTATCGAATTTTTTCGAACTATTCGCCTCCCTCGGTATATTAAACGTGTTTTCCCCCCGAAGTTTGTTTATCGTCCGTTTTTCCGCCCCTTTTTTGCCTCGGGCGACAAGTTTCAAACGAGTTCGATCGAGTCGGCGATCATTTCCGAACAGAAAGTCCATCTCATCTCGAGGCAATCACATTATTGTTTGCTCCGTCCTCTCGAGACGCCCCTTTCGCAATTTTTCCTGCCGAGACGCCAAGACGTTTCTGGTTGTGACGGATAGAGGCGACTCCCAAGTGTCGCCTGTGCGGCCGACGTGCGGAAAAGACAAAGAAAACGCGTCCTGTTCTTCCATAAAAAAACTCGGGGACGCCTATGATGGATGAAGGCTCAACTTGGAAGTCTCGTACAATTAAACTTTTTTAATGTTCCCCGTTTTTCCCTCCATAGTTTCCCGCTCGATTTACCCCCTGGCTGGAGAGGGGGGGGGGGGTGGATACGATTTTCGTCGTCTAAGCTTTCCAAGATAACCGAGGCTCGATCGATCACTTGGAACAGTTTCGGTCAAGCGACCTGGAGCATGTAATTACCGAAAAAGCGAGCCGGGTAGCAAGTTTGCCGTCCCCTGGGGTACCCTAAATCCTCGGTCCCATTCCCCCACATCGGATGGATGGCCCTCTTTTTACATCCCGATCACTTGGCCGGCCCTACACAAAGTTAAGCCTCCCCGCGCGGTTTAACTTGGCCCCGCGTCCGCCCGCAGTAAATGGCATAGGCGAGAGGGACTAACTTTATTGCTACTTAGGGAATTGCCTTTGGGATGGTCAGTGCCCGCATTTCCTGTCTTCGTTTTTCTCCTGCATCGACGGCTGGAAGACCATTTAGTGTGACCATTTGTCGTCCGGATCATTACTGGACTGTCAAGCGCCCGGTCCGGGAAGATGGACAACATCAAGTAAACGATTGTATACCTGCCTGTAACGAACGACTTTACCACCGATGAAAGACGAATTTCCCAACCCTTGGCAAAGGGGTAGACTTTGGGGGAGGCAGGGAAATGATGAAACATAAGTAACTCGTTCGAACAAGATACATTGAGTTGAAATGTTTGCTTCAATTCTTCGATACATCGAGTCGATATGTTTGTTTCAATTTATCGATACATTGAATCGAAATGATTGTTTCAAGTTAAGGGTAGGTACATTGAGTGGTTAGGTAGTTGTTTGTTTCAATTGATCGATACATTGAATTGAAATGTTTGATTCAATATATCGATGCATTGAATCGATATTGTTAACTTGAAACAGGCATATCGATACATTGAATCGATATGTTGTTTAAAGTTAAGGATTCATTGAGTAGATATGTTCGTTTCATATTATCGATACATTGAGTTGATGTTTGTCTCAATTTATCGATACATTAAATCGAAATGTTTGTTTCAAGTTAAGGGTACATTGAGTTGTTAGGTAGGTATGTTTGTTTCAATTGATCGATACACTGAGCCGAGTTTTCGCTTGGTACTATCTATCGATACATTAATCGATATTTTTGTTTCAATTTCTCGGTATGTTAGTTACAATTTATCAATACATTGAATTGAAATGTTTGACTCGATATATCGATACATTGAATCGATATTGTTAACTTGAAACTGTCATATCGATATATTGAATTGATATGTTTGTTTCAATTTATCGATACATTGGGTTGATGTTTGTCGCGATTTATCGATTCATTGAGTCGATGTTGGTTTCAATTTATCGATACATTAAATTGAAATGTTTGACTCAATATATCGATACATTGAATCGATATTATTAACTTGAAACGAACAGATCGATACATTGAGTCGATTTTTGTTACAATTTATCCAAACATTGAGTCGATAAGTAGGTATGGTTGTGACATTACTGGACTGTCAAGCGTCTGGTGCAGGAGGCAGGAAAATAATAAAAATAAGTAATTCCTTCGTACAAGATACATTGAGTCGATATGTTTGTTTCAATTCTTCGATACATTGAGTCAATATGTTAGTTTCAATTTACCGATACGTTTACTCGATTTTTTTGTTGAAATTTATCGATAGACGAGTCGACATGTTTTATTTTTATTTATCGATACATTGAATTGATAAGTTGGTTTTAATTGATCGATACGTTGAATCGATGATTGCTACAATTAATCGATACATTGAGTCGATAAGTACCTATTTTGGTGTGAATTTATCGATTTATTGAGTCGATGTTTGTTTCAATTCGTCGATACATTGAATCAGTATGTTAGTTAAAATTTATCAATGGAATAAGTCAATACACATAGGTTTTTCAATTTATTGATACATTGAGTCAATATGTTTGTTTCTTTTGATTGATACAATGAGTCGATATGTTTGTTAAAATTTATCGATAGATGAGTCGACCTGAAATAAAAAAAAAAAATAAGCGAAGAAAATTTTATTGGATGTAGGGATTATTTTTGTCCTTACAGATTCTAATGATCAGACGTACCTTTTACGGACTTCAAGCTTATCCTGGCAGAAGTTAGAACTGATCGAGGGTTTAATTTTACCTCTTTCATTTTACCTCTTTCATTTTACCTAATTCATTTTACCTCTAAATGGCTTAATGTGGCGCGGCAGCGTAGCAGATCCGAAGCCCTTTTGTTCGCTGATGGCTCGTCTCCTGCCCAGACTTCTGGATGCTGTCATGACAACGGGCAGCGCATTGTCAAGACGAAGCATGTCGTCCGTGATTCGGTATCTGAGCACTTTGCCGGGTGAAGGAGTGAAGATGAGCTCCAGACCGTCGGCCAGTTCGGAACTCGTTTTCATCATTGACTCCGCCCAGGTCCACCCTGAAAACTTTCCCTCGGGAATTATTATTTTTCGTGTGTGAAAAATCCATTTTTGTGGCCTTTATGCTCACAAGAGTCTGCTCAGTTCTTAGAAAGTTTAAGAAAATAAAAAACGTGTCGTTTTTCTAATCAAATCTTGCCACACTGGACTGATATTCAAGGCTTAACTTATAAACCGAAGAAGGAGGAGATTACCCAAATCGACTTGTCGTGAGCAAGTAGCGTTTTCCTATATTTGTTTTGCTTTTGGGCATCCCATTTTGATCCGATTTCAAAAATTCTTTCACCGGTATAGTGGGAAAATCTGCGGATTGGTACGACAAGTTTCTTCATTTAGGGTTGAGAGTGAGCCACAGCCAAAAGTGCATAAAAAATTATCGAAAAATATTTTATTTGTTCTCTGTTGTAATTAACCCGGCGAAGTGGATTCGTGTCTTGGAAAAACAATCGAATTCTGCTCACCTTTCTGATATGCGTCTACAACGCCATCGTGAGCAGTTATCAATCCGGCGGTGACCAATTTCGAAAATTTCGTCAACGCGTCCAGTTCGTCAGATTCTTGGCGCTTCTGCCATTCGGCCAAATACCAGCAGTTTTCATGCGAAACTGTGAACAGCCTTGTCAGGTATGGCCGGAGGATGGGAGCTAAATTTCTGCGATCCTTGTCCATCCCGTAGTACAACCATTTCAAGACCTCCCTGAGAAAATAAAGAAATGCAATAAATAGAATTGTATTTAAACCGTCTCCCTTGATTTACTTTTCACCGTAATTAAAAATTAATGGCATATAAAACTTTCATATCAAAACCTAAACGGATTGTCAATTGGAATTAATTTGAGAATTTTCCAAACCAAATTGAAAATTTTCCTAGCCAAAAGTTGGAATTTTGGTTTAGAAAATTCTCAATTTAACTTGGAAATGCAGTATATTTATTTATGCTTATTTATATGATTATTTGTCTCTATTTAATTGTGTGTACAAATGGAAGGGCTTTATGAAACTTTAGAAAGCTTTTCATTCCAATGCTTACCAGAAAATCGTCAACATTAATGTGCAGAAAATCCTTATATTATGCTCTTATGCCTTTCTACGCGTTGTTTGGATGACACCTACACTCAAATCGTAGATCTGGCAAAACATCAATTCTGAAGGCTCACCTTACAACAACATTGTCGTCTTCGATGTCAATTTCCGAACGGTCCGTCTTGACATCTTCCAAAAGTTGGCAGGCTGCCAAGTTGTACGAGTCGGTGGCGGTGGATTTTGTTTTGACCTTAGTTTTGTCAGTACGGTAAACACCCATGACATTGGTGGTTGGCCTAGGGGGGCCGACAAAGGCCAATTTGGCCTGTTCCAGTATCGATGAAATCAAATAAATCAGGTCTTCTCGGCTCGAGGTGGTCGATGGTGCCTGTTCGGTGGCGCCACACATCCACGGCAGAGTTTGGGCCTGAAAACAAATAAATTTGTACACGCCCCGCCGATGATGTGGAAATTCGGCAAGACAGAGTGTCATTTGGGGAAATTCGAGCTCCTGTAAATAACTATTTTGGGACAGTTGACAAAATAAATTATATAAAACAATTTGGAATAAAATTATTTTCGGTTTGATTATGTAAAGATTGTAAGGCCCAAAAATATTTCTATAGCAAAAACCTTCCCTTTACGTAAACTGAAGAAAATTCTTGCCACCAAGAAACCATCCTGCTTTCCACGAATCCCTTTTCAAGCGTTTATAGAACTGTTCGATCTAGAAATAGCATCAAACCGCAATATTTCTCCCTTCCCTTTTCCCTCACGATTTCTCCAGCCTCGGCTTTCTAAGGCATCCTTTTCGAACCGGTCCACCGCGGCAATTTGAAGTTGAAAGAAGATCGACGATCGTCTCTAAAACTAGAACTGCCGAGGCCAACTATTGAACGATGAATGTGAAAGAAAAATATAATTCCCTCCGACATTGAAGGGGCCGGATTTTAAAGGCACTTCGGTACAACATCCTCGAACATAAATAAGTTGCGAACTTACTTTGGCCAACGTAAGTTGTTTAACTGTCAACATCGATCTGAGAAGTTGGCCGATGTAGGCCAGCTGTCGTATCGAATACTGCGAAGCAGCTACGGTCGAGTAACCTGGGAAAGAGTTTCTCGGAAATCTGTAATTACTTTTCACAAGATAACAGTTATCTACCATGCTTTAGGCATCCCTAGTCAAAGGTCAAGGCTAAAGCATGTTCCATGTTTAAAAAATTAATTTTTTTTTTGAAGAGGTTTACCGTATTTTCATCTGTCCCACCACCGCAAACGGACGGGACCTCCTTATAACCCTTGGTCAAATTTCTGACGATCTCTCAACATCACTTCCACACTGTCCTAAAAGGTTCCCGCCGTCCCATACCGCACCAAAACGATTTAACACTTTTTCGATTTTTAAGTGAACTTATTTTGTGATTTTTACTCTAGCATAGAAGCCGTATGGGGCGGATAGTGGATCAAAATGTCGTGTTTACACCTCGATCTTGAATAGTATAAGTATTTTAAGCATTTTGTACGCGTATTAAAGCCTCCTAAGAAGTGCCAGGTCTGAATCCTGCCGGAGAGGGAAATTTCCGTCAGTCCTCTTCGATCTTATTCTTGCTCAACAGCATTATGGGGCCGATGGAAAGAAAAGAGTTTGAGCATTATGCCATTATCTTAGGTCATTCGAACGGAAGCGAGAAAGTATGCAATATACCCCAACACGTGAATGTCGTGATGGTTTAGCCTAATGTGTCACTTAATTTATTTCTCTTAAAATCCAAGAAAGCGTACGGTTTATTTCTGATTAGCCTCTGTCCCCAAGGTATTCTGTTAACTGTTTTCTCGCATCTAAAATAATTAATGAGAAGAGCTCAATGGATAAAACGCCATCCTTGTCCCTCTCGTAGATTGAGGAGGCATCAGATCGGCCAGGACCGCCGTCCACTTCAGAATGAGGGACGTCTCGACTCGTCTCCAAGGGTCTGAATCGCCACCGTGAGGCCCACAAGGGGCGATATCGCACAACCTCCTTAAATGGTAGCACAACAGGTCTGCGTCATGGTTGTAATCCTCTTCGGTGTAGTGTAGCGTCCCTCCACCGGGCGAATTCAGCATCACCTAACAAATACACATACAAATACATTTTGAGAACTTTTGTTTTGATAATCTAAAAATCTGAGAGTTAAATTGCAGCCCAATGCTGATTTTAAGGTTGAAAAAACCTCCGAAATGCTCCCATATGTACTGCTTGAACAACTAGTGGAACGTAGTATAAGCGTCCTTGAATAATTCTAGCTAACTTGAGAGAATTGATAAACAATCCCTTAGCATTGTTATATTGGGGGACCAATTAGTGTAGTTCTCATCTGTGCCTTATGTACCACCGTAACTTGAATTCATTCCACATAAATCGCAATTATAAAACGAAGAAAACATTTTTGAAAACGCACGGTCAGTTCTTTGCCAATTGCTAAAAGGCTGAGCAAAATATTGTCGATATTGGTATACCTTACAAATACTACCGCATTGATTCAGTTGCTTTTATTCGAGATTGAAATTTCAATGTCGAGACTTTAATCAAGAGCGAAGCCGAACAAGCTCAGCATAGCAACATCCAATCGAGCGAAATGAATCCTGGCTGGATTTATTAGCGTTCCAGATTAAATGGACTAGATCCTTAACCGCCTTATTCTCCTCTCCATCCCTACCATGTCAATATGGTGAACGCTCGAACGATTTAAAAATGGTGTTTTAAATTCCCGGTCACGAGTAGGAGGAGAAAAATTGCATTTTACACGATCCAACCACAAAAATCTTACTAGAATTCTGTGTGTGATTTTAGATTTGAACTTTGGTTAATAATAGTACCAAAGAACGGAACAAAGGAATTTAAAAAATGACTCCCCCCGCTGCACAAATCAAGGTTTGTTGCCTAAACTGAGTCTGAAGTCAAGTGAAACAGAAACTAGAACTCATAATCGAACTCGAAGTCAAACTCATTATTAAACAGAAAAAAAAGTCATAGTCAATCTCGAAGTGAAACTCACAATGAAACAGAAACTCAAAGTCATAATTAAACTCGAAGTCGAACTCACAATGAAACCGAAACTCAAACTCATAATCGAAATCGAAGTCAAACTTTCAATGAAACTGAATCTCAAAATCATTATCGAAATCGAAGTCAAACTTACAACGAAACCGAAATCCAAACTCATAATCGAAATCGAAGTCAAACTCACAATAAAACCGGAAACTCAAACTCATAATCGAAATCGAAGTCAAACTCACAATGAAACAGAAACTGAAACTCATAATCGAATTCGAAGTCAAACTGATAATGAAACCGAAACTCAAACTCATAATCGAAACTCGAAGTTAAACTCACGATGAAGCTGAAACTCAAACTCATAATCGAACTGGAAGTCAAACTGACAATGAAACAGAAAGTCAAAGTCATAATCGAACTTGAAGTCAAACTCAAAATGAAACAGAAACTCAAACTCACAATCGAACTCGAAGTCAAACTCACATTGAAAACCAAACTCAAACTCATAATCGAAATCGAAGTCAAACTCATTGATGAAATTGAAACTCAAACTCATAATCGAACTCGGAAGTCAAACTCACAATGAAACCGAATCTCAAACTCATAATCGAACTCGAAGTCAAACTCACAATGAAACTGAAACTTTAAATCATAATCGAACTAGAAGTCAAACTCACAATGAAACACAAAATCTCAATGTCATAATCGAATTCGAAGTCAAACTTACAATGAAACTGAATCTCAAACTCATTGTCGAAATCGAAGTCAAACTCACAATGAAACAGAGTCTCAAACTCATTATCGAAATCGAAGTCAAACTCACAATGAAACCGAAACTCAAAACTCATAATTGAACTAGAAGTCAAACTCACAATGAAACAAAATCTCAATGTCATAATCGAATTCGAAGTCAAACTTACAATGAAACTGAATCTCAAACTCATTATCGAAATCGAAGTCAAACTTACATTGAAACCGAAACTCAAACTCATAATCGAAATCGAAGTCAAACTTACAATGAAACTGAATCTCAAACTCATTAATCGAAATCGAAGTCAAACTCACAATGAAACCGAAACTCAAACTCATAATTGAAATCGAAGTCAAACCTTCAATGAAACTGAATCTCAAACTCATAACGGAAATCGAAGTCAAACTCACAATGAAACCGAAACTCAAACTCATAATCGAAATCGAAGTCAAACTTACAACGAAATGTCAGAAACTCAAACTCATAATCGAAATCGAAGTCAAAACTCACAATGAAAACCGAAACTCAAAACTCATAATCGAAATCGAAGTCAAACTTACAATGAAACGGAAATCTCAAACTCATAATCGAAATCGAAGTCAAACTCATAATGAAACTGAAACTTAAACCCATAATCGAAATCGAAGTCAAACTTACAATGAAATTGAATCTCAAACTCATAATCGAAATTGAAGTCAAACTCACAATGGAACAGAACCTCAAACTCATAATTGAAATCGAAGTCAAACTTCAATGAAACTGAAACTCTAACTCATAATCGAAATCGAAGTCAAACTCACAGTGAAACAGAAACTAAAACTCGTAATCGAAATCGAAGTCAAACTCTACAATGAAACTGAAACTCAAACTCATAATCGAATGAAGTCAAACTCATTAATGAAATCGAAACCAACCTCATAATCGAAATCGAAGTCAAACTTACAATGAAATTGAAACTCAAACTCATTATCGAAACCGAAGTCAAACTCACAATGAAACCGAAACTCAAACTCATAATTGAAATCGAAGCCGTTCGATTTCTATATTGAGTTTGAGTTTCGGTTTCAGTGTGAGTTTGACTTCGAGTTCGATTATGAGTTTGAGATTCGGTTTCATTGTGAGTTTGACTTCGAGTTCGATTATGAGTTTGAGATTCGGTTTCATTGTAAGTTTGACTTCGATTTCGACTATGAGTTTGAGATTTCTGTTTCATTGTAAGTTTGATTTCGATCTCGACTATGAGTTCGAGTTTCTGTTTCATTGTGAGTTTGACTTCGAGTTCGATTATGAGTTTGAGATTCGGTTTCATTGTGAGTTTGACTTCGATTTCGACTATGAGTTTGAGATTCAGTTTCATTGTAAGTTTGACTTCAAGTTCGATTTTGAGTTTGAGTTTCGGTTTCATTGCGAGTTTTCCTTCGAGGTTGATCATGAGTTTGAGTTTCGGTTTCATTGTGAGTTTGACTTCGAGTTCGATTACAAGTTTGGGATTCTGTTTCATTGTGAGTTTGACTTCGAGTTCGATTTTGAGTTTGAGTTTCTGGTTCATTGTGAGTTTGACTTCGAATTCGATTATGAGTTGGAGTTTCGGTTTCATTGTGAGTTTGACTTCGAGTTCGATTTTGAGTTTGAGTTTCGGTTTCATTGTGAGTTTGACTTCGAATTCGATTATGAGTTTGAGTTTCTGTTTCATTGTGAGTTCGACTTCGAGTTTGGGTTTCTGTTTTGTAGTGAGTTTGTCTTCGCATGCCCGCATCAGGGTTAGGGGACAAGTGTGTAAGGCCCTCCTCACAATGTTTAGGTTTTTCCTTCACATAAGTACTACGAACGCTATATATCTGTCATTATCAACACGGTAGCTGCCTATAAATAGGTTGTTCCCCAATGTTAATAACCTAATGTTGGTTGTTGAAAGTGACTATACTCACATTGAACCATGGGAAGAAATACGAACTATGCCTCTGAGTCCTGAGTGCAGAGACTAGCCGGTCGGTTATTTTCAGAACGTGCCACGACAGACGATCATGCGTCCAGTCTCTGAGGTTAGGTATTTCTTCGGAGTCTGAACCACAGCAATGTTTTGAGCATGTAGTCGCTTATCACTTGGCCTCCTATCGACATTCGACCGCTTTGATAATGAAATAGCACAAAAAATTAAGATTCACAAGAATGTACCCACATTCACTATTTTTATTTTTCAACACGCATGGTGTATTAATATGTGTATTTATAGCTATTTTACATAATTTTAACCGTAACTGTAGTAACTCATAATTTTGTATAACGTATTGGTAAATCATGGTTCTATGAGAAAACTGCATTTACTATTGTTGGTAGCTCTTATCTCATACAGAAGTGCCCTGAGTACTGCTAATACTCTCGAAGGCATACTATTGGCAGAGTAGTGCTTCAGCAGGGTTTGCTCAGCTGCTGGAAACCTGATCTGCCAGGCGGAAGCTCGATCGTCGCAACGAAGAGTGGGATGTGGGGGTGCAGGGACAACGTAAAATCCCTTGGAACATGAAAAATCAAAGTGGCATTTTTAGATTGTTGAACACGAATTTCAATAGTAGGTAGTTAGGGCCTTATTACGCTTATCCATATGAAACCTAATGTCAAACTATATAGAACGAAACATTTTTTAAACAAAATAACAAGTTTAGTGGGTGATTTATTCGATAAGAAAAATTGCTGGATGAAGGGAAAATATCCGAAAATCATGTCCAAGCATTGTTCGTGCAATTTCTACTTTGGTGACCCATCCCTGATGATACGGTATCATGTTGAGGTAAAATTTCACAAGACAAATTGTCGCCCTTAACAGGAAGAGCCTGGGTACATCTTATCTCGCAATGGGAACTCTCACGACGGTCTAATGCAACATCGCAACGAGCCTAAGGGCATAGAAAGACGGTTACTATGTTGTTGCATGAAGGACCCACAGGAAAGCTCGACAAAGCATACTGCAGTATATATGAGATTCTCAACTGCTATTCGCAAGGTGCGACCCTTCTAACATATGACTAGACATTTCCATTCCCTTTCATCCCTTGGCGTTCGAATACACCTTAGAGTCGTGAGATAGGTTTGCACTGATAGCGGTTTCTGTATAATACACTCCTCGAAATAACGACGAAATGGGCTCATTATTGGACAATAGGTTACATCGGTCATCCCACAGACGATGAATTCGGTATATTCCATTTGTATTAACATATTAATATGATAATTTAATGAACACGCACCATACCGCACAACATACCACATGATATACCACATAATATGTGACCAAATACCACATAAGAAATACCAAATGATATGATATTATCATGCCATTTACAATGCTACATCTCAATACGGTAACATACAGAATACATACTACGTACAATACGTAACATACAATACTGCAACACCACGAACAAAATACTACATACCATACCACATACCATACCACATAACATACCACATACCATACCACATACCATACCACATACCATACCACATACCATACCACATACCATACCACATACCATACCACATACCATACCACATACCATACCACATACCATACCACATACCATACCACATACCATACCATACCACATACCATAGGTACCACATACCATAGGTACCACATACCAGAGTTGTGAAAAAAGTAATCTCATTACCCATTACAAATTACACATTACTTTGGAGAAATGTAATGACTATTGCCCATTACAATTCTCCAATGTAATGGTAATGGCCATTACTTTTCCGATTACTTGTAATGAGTAATCGAACCCGGCCATTACCCATTACAAGTGTTTGAAAATGTAATGACCAAATTTCGATTACCAATTACAAAAAGTAATGGAGCAATTGTAATCGGATTACTTCGATTACTTAAAAGAAATTGGAGTAATCAGATTACTTCAAATTAATCGGATTATAGGAGAGGAATTGACTCAAGGAGATCAGCAGAGGCCTCCATTTCGCCATTTCCCATACCGTTGGTCGCACGAAGCTGAAATTTGGTATACGGCCTCAGACGAGCCCCTCAGCAAGATTGGCTGGGCCAAAACACGTTCTGATCAGCTGGAGGAGCTCATTGCGCTAATTTCAAAACTGCTGGTCGTGTAAGGACGCTGAAATTTGGCACGCAGCCTCACAGGAGCCCCTCAGCAAGATTGGCAGGGCCAAAATTCATCTCAATCAGCTGAGGAGCCCATTTCGCTACTTGTACCGCTGGTCGCACGAAGCTGAAATTTGGTACACGGCCTCAGAGGAGTCCCTCAGCAAGATTGGCAGGGCCAAAATACTTTCTGATCAGCTGAGGAGCCCATGGCGCTAAATCCAATATCGTTGGTCGTACGAAGCTGAAATTTGGTACACGGCCTCAGACGAGCCCCTCAGCAAGATTGGCTGGGCCAAAATACTTTCTGATCAGCTGAGGAGCCTACTGCTTAATTTCGTACTGTTGGTCGTATGATGCGCCGGCATTTGGCACGCAGTTCACAGGAGCCCCTCAGCAAGATTGGCAGGGCCAAAATTCTCTTAATCAGTTGAGGAGCCCATTTCGCCGCTAATTTCCCCATACCGCTGGTCGCACGAAGCTGAAATTTGGTGTACATCGCCTCAGACGAGTTTCTCAGCAAGATTGGCTGGGCTAAAATACTCTCTGATCAGCTGAGGAGCCCATGGCGCTAATTTCAATACCGTTGGTCGTATGATGCTGAAATTTGATATGGAGCCTCGGAATAGCTCGCCAGCAAGACTGTTAGAATCAGAATCCTCAGCTGATCAGGAAAAGTTTTGGTCTCAATAATCATCTTTAAGGCAGAATACAAAATTTCAGAATCTTACGACCAACGGTATTGGATTCGACGCCATGGGCTCCTCAGCTGATCAGAACTTATTTTGGCCCACCCAATCTTGCTCAGGGACTCCTCCGAGGCTGTGTACCAAATTTCAGCATCACACGACCAACGGTATTGAACACTTACCCCCATGGGCTCCTCAGCTGATCAGAACATGTTTTGGCCCACCCAATCTTGCTCAGGACTCCCTCCGAGGCTGTGTACCAAATTTCAGCATCACACGACCAACGGTATTGAAATTACCCCCATGGCCTTTCAGCTGATCAGAACGTGTTTTGGCCCACCCAATCTTGCTGGGGGACTCCTCTGAGGCTGTGTACTAAATTTCAGCGTTATACGACCAACAGTTTTGAAATTAGCGCTATGGGCTCCTCAGCTGATCAGAACGTGTTTTGGCTCTGCCAATTCTTGCTGGGGGACTCCTCTGAGGCTGTGTACCAAATTTCAGCGTTATACGACCAACAGTTTTGAAATTACTGCCATGTGGCTCCTCAGCTGATTGAAGGTATTTTGGTTCCCGCCAGCCATGCTGAGGGGCTCCTCTGAGGCCGTGTACCAAATTTCAGCATCGCACGACCAACGGCATTGAAATTACTACCATGGGCTCCTCAGCTGATCAGAACATGTTTTGGCCTGGCCAATCATGCTGAGGGACTCCTCTGAGGCTGTGTACCAGATTTCATAATCGTACTACCAACGGTGTTGGAATTCAGCGCCATGGGCCCCTCGGCTGATCAGCTAGTCGGGGAACGTCGTCAATCTTGCTCATGAGGCCCTCAAGCAATTCCAGCTGTATTGGAGTCCCATAGACTGTACGGAATGGCGAAGTGGGCCCTGCTGCTGATTGGGAGGGTTCCCATTTCTACACTGCCGCAAGCAGTTCCTTAGAATGGCTGAACGAGTTTCTAAAATCAATTTCTTTTCTATAATCCGATTAGTTTTACGTAATCTGATTACTCCAATTTCTTTTCTGTAATCTGATTAATTTCGAGTAATCTGATTAATTTCGAGTAATTTGATTAATTTTGAGTAATCTGATTAATTTTGAGTAATCGGATTACTCCAATTACTTTCAAGTAATCGAAGTAATCCGATTACAATTACTCCATTACTTTTTGTAATCGGTAATCGAAATTTGGTCATTACATTTTTCAATCATTTGTAATGGGTAATGGCCACGTTCGATTACTCATTACATGTAATCGTGGAAAGCGCACGGCTATTACCATTACTTTTGAGAAAATTGTAATGGGTAACGGTCAATATATTTTCTCATAGCGAGATTGTAATTCGATTAGTAATCATTACTCATAGCAATGATTACTTAACAACTCTGCCACATACCATACCATACTACATACCATACCACATACTATACTACATACTATACTACATACTATACTACATACTATACTACATACTATACTAATATACTATACTACATACTCATACTATACCACATACCATACCACATACTATACCACATACCATACCATACCATACTACATACTATACTATACTACATACTATACTCACACAAACTATACTGCATACCATACCACATACTATACTAATATACCATACCGCATACCATACTGCATTCCATACTGCATTGTACCTTATACCATACCGCATACCATACTCACAAACCATACCACATACCATACCACATATCATACCACATACCATACCACATACTATACTACATACCATACCACATACCATACCACATAACAAGATACCACATACCATACCACATACTATACCACATACCATACCACATACCATACCACATACCATACTATACCATACCATACCATACAACATACCATACCATATATTAAAACATCCAAATGCTAGATTTGAACTGAATTTATTTATCATCTTCTGGGTACCATTAGCAAGTTGTCTCCTGGCTACGTTACTGTATTCGATCAAATATGCCAACATGCCGATTTTTTTTTTTTTTTTTTTTACTGCCGTTGCGCTGGGCTGTATCCTGTCTTCTGACAATGCTGTTCTCTTTGTTAGCTGTTCCTCTCCGATTTGATTTGTTCTGATGTGTTCAAATCTGGTATGCTCTGATCATTCTGTTCTGTTCTATTCGATTTTGTTTCCATCTTTACTGTTCTATTCTGTTCTGACCTGCTCTGTTCAGTTCGGTTCTGTTCTGCTGTGTTCTGTTCTCTTTCTTCTCTGTTCCGATCTGCTGTGTTCTGTTCCATTCCTCTCTGTTCCCAACTGTTCTGTTCCATTCATTTCTGTTCCGATCTGTTCTGTTCTGTTCCATTCATTTCTGTTCCTATCTGTTCTGCACGTTCTGTGCCAATCTGTTCTGTTCTGTTCTTTTATGCTCTGTTCCGGTCTCTTCTCGAGCAACCGGAGCTGTTTTTCCAATTTCTTCATTTTCTTTGGTTTACACCTGGCACCATATTATAACATATCTAAATGCAAGATTCGAACTGAATTTATTTATCATCTTCTGGGTACCATTAGCAAAGTTGTCTCCTGGTTACGTTACTGTATTCGATCCAATATGCCAACACCATACCACATACCATACTATACCACATACCATACCATACCACATACCATACCATACCACATACCATACCATACCACATACCATACCATACCACATACCATACCATATCACATACCATACCATACTACATACTATACTATACCACATACTATACTATACTATACTATGCTACATACCGTACCAAACAACATTATACCACATACCATACTACATACTATACCACATACCATACCATACCATACCAAATACCATACCACATACCTACCAAAACCACGTACCTTACTACACACTATGCCAAATATCATGGCATACATTTACCATTAGGCAATGTCTAATAGGCATACCACATACAATACCGCATACACCTGCTATATACATTCCATATTACGTTTACTATGCCAAGACATTTTTTGATGCTCGGTCGGTGTTTTTAACATAACACGTATCATGCTCAATCTGCTTATCCAACCAACCGTTGTCGAGGCTTGGTGGTACAGCAGACAGTCAGGATGGGTGATGTCAATCCTCGAGGGGAACTGCGCAGTGCTCGGCCAAGACGTGAAAAACCGATTCCCAGGACTAGAGTCACCTGGAGCCATACAAGATTATTGTTAAAATGTGTTCAACTATGTATTTACAACATCCGAGAAACAACAGTTGTCATAAACTACATAATTTTAGTAAACAAACGAAGATTTCAACACAGCTGAAAAATGTATTTGATGCAATGAATATTAATAGCAATTTCAAGAATTTGTCTCCGTCCCATTAAAATGAAAACACATAAAGTCGACTATTTTATTTAAGAAGTCGGTTAAACCCGGTAATCGGTATTTCTTGTTGACCCTTCAGACCTTTTATCCTAAAATTCTAACGAGAACTTGCTTGACTGATCGACTTGAAGGACTTTTCGATTAACCATAGAAGGGTAAACACGATCCTCTTTCAGAAGTTTTCGACCCTACCAATCAAAACGGGTAAATTATGGAAAACAGCTTTTCCGACCAGCCCCCGGACCACTTGCCAAGTTTATAACGTGTAAAAGTTTCGACAGGATTAAAAGCTTTATAGGAGAAAAAGCTCTTCGCTTTGATGCCCTTTCGTAAAATGATACTTTTTGACGAGAACGCTGGAATTTAAACCGCGAACGTGTCCTATTTTTATGGCATCCCTCAACCAATTACTTTACCCATGCCAAAATGGGAGGGTAATGTGAAATTAGCGTTTTCCGGATGGTTTTCACGCGAAAAAGAATTCACGACGTGGGAAATGGAAATAGGTAAATTGGACAAATTAAGGCGTCAGCAGGAGAGCTTTAGTCAAAAATAACTGCGGTAGACAAATGAGTCAGTTGCTTACCTCGACATCGGTTTCGACGCCGACGTCGGTCGAATAAATCATTCCAACGCGCAGACGAACGCAGGAACATCCTTCGACGATAGCGATCCTGAAGTCTCTCGGATCCGGAAATTTTTTGTTGTAGCTGTCGCCTGAAACTGAAGACTTTGATAAATAACGCACTTCCCAATGAAAAATGCTTGAAAACATTTTCTAAATTTTATTTCTATTTTTAAAAAATATTTGCCTAACTAAACGCAGAAAATAGAATGTCCTATTATTTATCAGACTTTGAAGGACTTTGTCGTTATCAGCCCCTGATGCTGTTAAGCATACAATATAATATATTAAAAGACTAACGATATAGCATAATATGCTGCATAATATTATTATGCTTATATTATGAGATCTAGAGGGAAATAAAAAAAGTTCACTCTCCGGCAGGACTGAACCCGCAGGGTGTGCCAGGTTCGAGTCCAGCCGAAGAGTTAAATTACCATAGGACTCAGTTAGGTACTATAGTTTCTCAATTATGATCCACTTATGATAAAAATCACTCACCCGCGCCATAAAAAATCCGATGTTTAGTCTCCAGGATTCGATAAAGGTGCGTGGCGTCGATGACTTTCCCAGGACTTCCGCACGAAATGCTCTCGTCGACTTCCGACGGTCGGCCAACCAAAGACGATCTTCCAGCTGATGCTGCCAGCAATTCGACGAATCTCTCTTGTATTTTATCCCTGCAATAATGAATGTTTTCTCTCCGTTTGTGAAACCTCACTTGATTTTGGATGATTTCCGGTCAAATTGAGAATTTTTCAAATCAAATTGATTTGGAAATTTCTCATCTTGATTTGGAAGATTCTCAATTTGGCTTGGAAAATGCTCAATTCGACTTGGAAATGCAGACCTACACAATAAAATGGCACCCAGTGCCCGTAATCACAATTTTGATCGAATTCAGGGAATTTGATTTAGAAAAGTTTGGCCAGAATTGTCACCTCAGGCCCATGCGCCCGAAATTCGATTATTTGACTTCTTAATAATTATTACACAGGTACTAACAATAATTTATTGCGATCTCAAATTATGAAAATCAAAAGCAGCCTTAATAATGAGCATGAATTTTCAGTCAATACGAGAATGCGGCCTACAAACTGTGTGTATGAGACCACAAATTTTGGGATGCAAAATAACAGAGTGAATGTAAAAAAACTTTTTTTTTTCACCCAGCGAACGCTTATGGAGAAATTTTCTTTATCGAATTAATGTCCTCTTGCGATCATTTTTTTTTTTTTTTTTTTTTGGGAAAACAAATTACTTAAATTACGCGTATCCCAAGCTTCCATGTTGTGTTCCAATAAGCACATTAATTCCCACCTTTTGTTGCATCGGTTAGACATTGGATGAACCTTTGTTGCATGAGATTGATCCGCTTATCGGCCTGAAGCAATTCTGCGACTGGGGCTGCTGCAAATGTTGTGCGGAATTGAACTAACACGCTGGGGAATAGCTAATTAGCGGTTAAGCTAAATTACTTAAATACACACATCGCAGATAAGCTCATCGCGCTTGCAGCTCGGAGTCACTCATGTAATTTTGTAGAACGAACACTGACGCTGTTGTTTCCGGGAGAATTTCTTTCGTTTACTGGGAAACGCCTAATACCCGAAGTACTGGACATGCGAGTAAGGCGCCATGATTGACTGGACAGACGTCAAGGAAGACTAAAGACGCAATTTGTAATGCAACTTGACTAATTTGTAGACACTCTATAGCCCAAAGTCAAAAATTTTGGCTACTCACCCCACCATTTTTTGACCACCGGTTCAAAGACCTTCAAATACTCTCATTTTACAAATTTCCTAAAAGAATCAGGAACCGTTTTTCCAAAAAATCCTTCTTTAAATACTTTGACTATTTTTAAATTAATTGGAATATATCAAATCAAAGAAACCCACAATATACATTAAATAAAATGCTAAATGGATGAATACGCTTTTTCCAGCTTTTCATGAGTATTATCATGCTTTATTATATCAACGTATCAGGGAAACCCAACTTTTAACACCAAGAACGCTCAGGACGGATAAAATCGAAAACGCTCGAAATGCCAATATTATGGAACTGCTACGAGTAATCGAAATTTTCGGTAAACCTCTTTGTGAAAGACCGAATTTGTTGCCTGCAACGAACCACTTTGCTAGGAGAAAGAAAAAAGCAGACGATATTCTGCTCTCTAGCATTACCATAAACACGGATTTGAGAGCCTCGGGTTCGGATGCGTGGATTTGACGGAAGAAAAACTCGGCTGCTACAAGATAATACACTATGCATACATAGGAAGAAACTAGAGTAGAAAAGTTATTTACACAAAGTCACGTGTTCTCCCAGGGAAGGGATGGTAATGACTTTCAAAACTCCCTCATTTCGAAGTCGATCGATCCTTCGCCCGTACTAGGTTTTCATTCCTCATCCCTATGCAATGAACTGATCGGCTGCCGAAAAATACACCTCTACACACAATGGGCGTTTTCGCCGACGACCACAACAAGGCGTATACACGAAGGCAATTTTCCAGGTCAGTGTTCATCCTTGTTGAAGCTGATACGGCCGATTTCCACCATTTTACCAACATGAGGTTCATCAAAAATGGGCGTGGAGCCGTGGAGTCAGTCTCTTGATTCGTAAATAGTAGTCGAAGGACGCATTTTGGATGTTTTCCCCGTTTTTTTAGCGTCATTTACCATGAAATAGAGCGATTCGAACATTGTCAAAGAGAATAGTATATATACTATATAGGTACCTAGTATATACCTACCTATCCCAGCAAGTAATTGGCCAAAATATCTTACGATCCATCAACATTTAGGGAGGTTAACTAACAAAAAGCCCGTTAACTAACACCGAAAAACGCCAAAAATAAAAAACGTCGATTATTGGCAATGTTTCCTGAAAAAATATACCTATAAACCCAAAAATTCAAAAGACGGAGATTTTTCATTTTTCAGTTGATTCCAGGGCGAAAATTCGTTCTCTCATTCTATTTTTGTTTTAGGCAAGTTTTAAAATTTGATATTTCAGACCTGAACGCCCTTAAAAGCAGTCAAAATATGATCAAATTGTATCGCACTTTTACGTTTCGAAATATGGAAGTAATCTGTGTTATCTACGCACAAAATTTTACATACCTACCTATACTGAAATATGAAAATATTGTGTTTTTCAGCGACCCATTGATTTGCTATCTCTGATTAATGACAAAAACATACGCTAAACGACCATAATTGCGCCCAAATTTCGACCATGGAAATCACTTCCAGTTGAATCGCTATTTAAACTAACTGAACTCCTATGCGCAGCTGTTCTTTATTGACTTTAAATCGGCGCAAATAAAAGGAGCGCCCGTTGTTTAGGGGACGTCGGCAATGGCCGTTGCTAAGTAAAAGCAATTATTTTGCTGCCTTCGCCCACGAGTTGACAGCTGTGGGCGGTTCGAGTCCGGGTCCCCGAAAGTTTCATCTGTCTTCTCATTACTCGGCCCTCTGGGGACCCTAAGGACGAATTACATGTACGGGGTTAAGTTACTTTGTTATTTAAGGTGCCTTCCCTCAACCTCAATTACATTACTCAGCAAAAAACTGTTTTCTGTAACTAATTTTGATATGAGGAACTCGAATTTTAAATCAGAAACCCTTGATCAGCTATGGTTCTGGAGATACATAAAGTAAGATCAAATTTCAAATGTAAAACCAAATTTTTGAAATGTACCCCTTTTTTGCATCATAATTTTTGTGATTGTATTGCATAATAATTTTTCATAATTATTCATAGATTTCCATAATTCTTCCTAATTTTTTATTATTTCTTACAATTTTTCATTATCAATCACAATTTTTTCTTGATTTTTCATAATTTTTCATAATTTCTTTAAATTTTTCCTAATTTTTTATAATTTTTTTTGAATAATATTTTTCATAATTTTTTGCATCATACCTAATTTTTCATAATTTTGTGGCATCATATTTTTTTGCATCATAATTTTTTTACGCAACAGAATCGTGTTTAAACTCATTATTCATTTATTATAATTACATTTAAATGTTAGGCACCCTTAAATGGTATTTCCAGCTCATTCGAGTCATTCATTTATCTCGCAATAGTGTTGCTCGCGAAGCGTTGTTGAGAATGTTTGAAACACTAGTAAGAAATCCGCATAATATGCAGAATAATGCTGATATGCGGAATAATGCGGATATGCAAAATAATGTATGTTGAATATGTTCGCGTAATTTTTTTTCACTCCAAATTTATGTCCTAAATTGTTCCATTAATGTTCTCAACATGGTCCCGATCATCCGTACCTCCAATACGTTCTTGTTCTTAAAATCTTTGTTTAGCCTTGCAGAATCGGTAAATATAATTTTTATTCTAGGCAGGTTTTAAAATTGGTGCAGTGAGTTTTTTGACATTTTTGATCCACATAGCGTTCATGGTTTTCATGGAATTTAACCTTCATGGAATTTCATATTCTTGGCCGATTACAATGGTTTATTGTTGAATAATAAACCAAAATCGAAAACACTAAGAGTGCTATAGTATCGGAAGTAATGTGAGCTATCGGAATTCCGACCTTGATAAAATAGTGGTTTTGAAAAATTGCGCTAATGTTGTCAATAAAAATTTTGCTTACTTTCGTCGACAGTTTGAACGGTTCGAGGTTGACTAGAAATTTCGATGAAAACCTCGGATCGAGAATGGAGACGCCGACGATCAATCGTTGTATCAACCTTTCGATCAGCACGAGGCTCTTCTCCTGCACGGGATCCCTGGTTAGACCTGAAGTCAGTTAAATTCTGTCCTCATTATCCGCTTAAAGTTGAAATTTAACTGGGTTTTTTAAGTAGAGATTTATTGAGAAAAAATTAAAATCTGACCCTACTGATAACAATCATATTCAATATTTTATCCACCAGTAAAAATATTTTTAAAAAAATTTAATTAGTTTTCCTTTTTTTTAAATTGCTTCCTATAGTATAGAGTTTGCCTGGTTTTGGATTAGAAGGTTCTAAATTGGCAGAGGGATAAGAAAGGTAAAATTTTGATTGGTACAACATTGTTGTGAAACTCACAATCTGCGTTATCGACGACGTCTGAAAAATATCCGTTGAGCGCGAGCTGCTGTCCTGGCGAAAATGTCAAGTTGGAGCCTGGCAGCTTCATATCTTTGGAGCAGGGATGATGATTTGACCTGGTGCTGCTCGGGCCGCAGCCCATTTTCCCAGCCAGCTGAAACAATTGTGAAAATAGAGAGTAAGTCATTCGAGAAATTAATCAGAATGCTAAAAACCGTGGTTTTGATATTTTGACTGCAGTTTAGGTCGAAAATATCAAAAAACTTACTTTGCAAATTTTAAAATACGCGTACAATGAAAATACGCCACGTTATCGGATTATAACTAATATCCACATATTTTGCAAAGTAAATCAAAGATTTTAAGACCAAGAACGCTCAAATCGGTTCATTTTTGTGGCCGGAAAAAAATAAAATAGAAAACACCGAAAATGCGAATGTATCGGAAGTACTGTGAGTTATTCAAATTCCGATTATCAGGGAGTTAGGTCTTGCCGAGACAAACATTTCAGTCTAAGAAATTTGAAAAAAGGTTGAGAATTGAGTGAGCTATGGCCATTTTTTGTGGAAGCGCGTGAAACAATAATTGTAGCAATTATTGCTAACTTTCAGGAAATTTGAAACTATGTCGAGTAATGGAGGTAGGGGGCTTTTTGATAGTTTCCAAAAAGGAGAAGGTTACTCAAGTTTTGTCTATTTTTTAAAATTTTTGTCAGTTATGCTCTCACTCTGCTCATTCCAATTTTAATCGTAGTTATTCAAGAAAAAATTCACTAAAACTTAGGGGAAGTCTTTATGTTAAGGTAAGTAGGGTGCCATCAATATATTTGCCATTTTCTGAGGATTGATATTGTTGGCGCTGTAGCCCAAAATGTCACATTTTTTCGAAAAAATTACTTTTTTTGTAACTTTTTGCGTTTGACAGCTTTTTCTCATTGCTTGAACCTTCTTTCAAAAAACTTTTCAAACCGAGGTGCCTTGCAAAATGTTTTATTTGATTCGTTAAGTTCTCAATTTGATTTGGCAAATTCTCAATTTGATTCGGAAAAATTCTCAAATTAATTTGAAAAATTTCTCAATTTGAAAAATTTTAAATTTTTTTGGAAAATTCTTAATTTTACATGGAAATGCTTTAAAAAAGTTACAAAAACCATCAATATAAACATTCGTTTTCCAACCAAAACTGAAGTGTCGTGTGACATGAAGAATCAATCGCAAAAGGATTCGGCGGAAAAAATTTCGGATTTTTTCTTGAAAACTGATAACGAAGCACAGGGTAGGCGAATGCCGTCTCGCGGTACATGAGATATTGACACAATGACATTGTGTCTTTCGTCACAATGAACCCTGTGGAAACAATGTCATGATACACGAGAGAATGCGATAAACTCGGTAAATTAACCTCACGGGGGCTGCCAGGAAGTGACAAAAGGCTCTGGTTGGATTGGATTATCTCGTTAGCGAACCTCACCTCCGAGTTTTAGCTTTCGGACGGGAGAACAAACCCAAGGATAAATAACTGGCGAATGAGATTCAGGACTCGCCGATTCGACGAGAGAGAACTGTCCAAATTACCATAATGGCGGATTTTTTTTCATACCCTCCCCTTTCGAGTAACTTCTTTCATACAGCGCAATTAGATGGGGAAAACTGGAGGAGACGATTTTCCAGGTACTGTCGTGGTAACTGGTTCAGCCTATTTTTCAATACCTGTTCCAAAGTGAACAGTATTCTGAAATTCTTTGGAACGAAACGTTCCAAAATCAATTTTCCAAGTTTTTACTATGCGAGACAAAGTGTAGTATGCATAGCTCACGTTAGGACCAACTAGATACAGAACCTGATTTTTGGTGAAAATTTCAAAAATTTACGACAACTCCTTCCCCCTGAAAAACCCCGAACGGTGGACGGCGGACGGCGTGCAGCGGACGGCGGACAGAGTGCGGCGGACGGTGTACGGCGTGCGGAGGACGGCGTATGGCGGCGAGAGAAGAGGACAAAATTTTTTTGCTGATTTGGATTCTCATACACCCCTGAAACGTAAACCTACCAATTTTCAGGGGTGTTAAAAAAAATTTCCTGGCCAATTACAAAGGTTCATTTTTTGAGAAAAATTAACTGTAAATAAAACTTTTAAACTGGTAAAAAACTATAAAATGCCAAAAAACAAGAAATGTTTGAATCTCTTCTACAAATATTACGTCTTGAAAAATTGGTTAATAATACCTAAGAAAAATTATTGAAAACCAGCATGTAAATCATAAATTGTGGATCTAATCTTCATAAAAAATTATTAATTTTCAAAAATGTGAAAAACTATCAAATTTTCAACAATATTACATACCTATTAGAATTTAAATATAAGAATTTTTTTAAATATAAGAAATTTTCATAAGAATTCCGGTCTTTTTTAAACGGTAAAAATAGAATTAAAAAATAAAAATTGTAAATAATAAAAAAACCTAGGTAACATGACCTACAAGTGATTTTCAATTAACGAGTCGAATCGTTGACCATTGGTTATCGGCAAGCTGGAAAAATTCTTCAACTCCAAACAACTTTCAGATTAATTTGGGGGTTCAAACGCGAGGAAGTAACTTGATTGTTGCCGCTCGATAACTGGCCACCATTTTATCATTCACCGGTTTCCCCGCCCACGCGTTCGGAGGAAACGGCCGAAGTGAACGTGGAAGTTCATCACCTGCTTCGCCGATGGCTTCTATGTGAAAGCGAAGTTGCCGATATTCTATTTCGAATTCGGTTCGAACTCGAGTTCGAAAATCGAAATTAGCTCCCAAATGCATCGGGTCGGTATAGGTACTGTGACCGGAAGTACCACTCTGGAAGTACACGTAGGTACAGTAGTATCAAGGCTCAAGTTGGTTCTACTTTTGAAGTTTTCAGCCGAAAATACAAAACCAGTGGTAGCTCCCTCAATTCTCGACCTTTCGAAATCCTTCGAACTGAAATGTTTGTTTCGGCAATACCTAACACACTGTTTTAATCGGAATTTTAACTCACAATTTAGTATAACTCACAGTGCTTCCGATATACTTGCGTTTTGGTGCTTTCTAATTTGAGTTTTTTTCCGCCCACTAAAATGAACTGGTTTGAGCGTTATTGGTCTTAAAATCTTTGTTTTACCTTGTAGATTATGTGGATATTTTGTCTATTCCAAAAATGTGGTGCATTTGTTTTTTCGCGAATTTTAAAATTTCAGACATAGTGAATTTTTTGATATTGTTGATCTAAACACCCTTAAAAACAGTCAAATTATGATCAAACTTTGTCAAACATGTACGTTTCAAAATATGAAGGTCAAAAAGGATTTACGCACCCCTGGTCTACGGAACATTGTCAGGAGAACTGGGAAAAAACTAAAAAACGAAAAAATTATGCTAAGTACAGCAGATAAATGCCAGCTAAAACTGCCATCGCATACATAATCGAAAGATAAAAATCTACTCTCAAAAATATTCGGGATGTACCCATCTGTCTACTTGAGGGTACAATTACCTGGTTCTGTAATTGATGTTTTAACTGACTTTTTGAGTTACAAATGTCAAAATAATTTATCAAGTTTAAAGTTATGTTATAAAAGTTTGATTGTATGTAGTATAAATTGAATGATATGAAGTCGGAAAGAATTTGTGTCAAATAGCCTATAGTTTTAGGTCAATTGATCAATGTAGATGCATAATATAGAGTTAGGTAATATTTCGAGTATATCTTTTCTTTTTTTTGTTGAGGAGGAGAGAGTTATAGTTCATCGTACCATAGTGACATATCTCTGAGTGCTTCGGCTCCGGAGCAGTTTATTTAATTCCTGCCTTTTTCGGGGATTTGTTCTTCTCATTTCATTTAGGGGTTTTCCCAGGGATTCTTGACGTCCAACACTTGGCAACACTGATTTCCCATGAGAGACGGTGAGTCCTAGGCCTGAGTTGTTAATTGGGTTTTCATCATCGACTAGTCCAAGGGCGGAAATGGTGGAATCCAATGATCATCGTATCGTCCCTTTTCCTTATCCCTCATTGGTAATAGCCACCCGGATCAATGAGAAGCGTCAGATGAGGGTTTTTAGTCGACCGAGAAGGGACGTAAATCTTGGCGAACGCTCTCATGCGACTCTTTACAGATTTACGGTCGGCCCCGGCAATTTACGCAAGAATCCCAACCAAGCGACAACCAAGTCGACCGTGTGTTACTCTGTTCTCAATGCGATAACACTGCCGAATAGTTTTCGCAGCCAAAGGAAAACGCACCGAACTCTTTTTCGGATACGCAAAATTGCCAAAATACCCCGTTGTAACACCGAATATTTAGCTAACGACTCTTGAGGATTACGAAAAACCGCAGACAGACTGACAGACGCACTCTGGTTCAGGAAGTTATTCCAGTGAAAGTGCAGATGCGAATGTTTTTCTGACGCCCCAATTCAATTTCTGATTCCGGGCCAATACCTAAAAAAAATTACAAAAATTTTGGCAAATTTCAGAATTAACAATTCTGACTTCTGGAAAATGATAGAGTAAAAAAACAAAAAAAATGCGAGAAACAATAATTTAAAAAATACTCAAAAATGAGAAAATACAAAAAACGTAAAAAAAAATACAAAAAGTTGACAAAAGAAGAATAGATCACAAAAAGAATAAAATAAAATGTAAAATTTTTCTCTAAAATTCTGAAATTTGACTCATATTAAACTGTTGATTTCCTAAACGGAATTTGGTAAGCATTTGAGTTGAGTCGTTAACGCAATCGTGCACCAATCAGAGATCCAATCGTACCTCACTGGATTTGTCCGTCAATAACGTCCATCTCTACCTACTACCTTAGCTGTTTATTAATCTGAAAATCCGTTCATCATCGCTGGTTGGCCTTTAACTTCACTGATGCGCTCGTACAGGCGGATCACGTACGCCGAATGTCTCGAGACCGATCAGACGCCGAGACCATCAGAATTCCCCTCATCCGCGGCGTGGTTCCGGTCTGAAGAGGAGGGGCCGGGTACAATACGGGATTTTGACCGTGTCCGTGGAACAGCCAAACCGTGGCGGGGCGGGTCTTCCGGGTCCGGCGATAAAAGAGTATTCGTTTCTGAGCGCCGATTTCCTTCTCAGCTAGAACGCCGAGAGCGCGGCTGGACGGGCAGGCCGGAGAACCGCCCTACGGACCGATCGCGGCGTGTTCGGGTCGCTCAGGTGGAAAAAGGGGAACGCACGGTACTTCCGTACCAACGGGTGGTGACCGCTCTTCATACCAAAATCGTTACAGCCGTTTTGATTAAGAATGAAAATCGGATCAGAAAGTCAGGCAAGACTTTTCCTCGGCTCGGAAAACGATACTCGGAGGGGGAATCGAATTCGATACCCATTATCCGATTATTGCAACAGTTTAAAAAATTGATAAAAAAGAAAAACAAAATTTCCCGTTTATAAATCTTGCTAATTAGGTGTTCATAAACTTTGATTTTCGTTAGGGGAATTAGCTCGAGTTACTTCTGCGCCACTGAAACTGCGAGCCACTGTGCCAATAGGTCGAGCGGGTATATTTACTTCCGAATCGATTTTCACCTTTGGACTACCGCAATAACGGAAATCCTGTGTACGGAAGGTGAATCCTCGATAAGGGTAGTGGGGCATTACTACAAAATAAATACATTAATCTTCGCATACAGCCGTTCCATTTTCCACCATTTCACCGTACCGATAAATAAAAGATAGAATAAATAAAAAAAGATAAACAAAAAAATAATTAAAAAATTAAAAGAAAAAAGAAAAATGTTTCATTAAGTAGTCAAGTCCTTGATTCGCATTTTCGTTCTATTAACTGATACCGACATCCCAAACTTAAAAATCAAACTAAAACTTCATACTGATACACAAACTCGTGAAACGAAGAGAAGGAATGAGTTTACCGGCTTCAGGACGAAATTGAGTTCGGACGCATCAGTCTTTAGCTCCGACTTGAATTTCAGTCCGAGCCGAAGCATCGTGCTCAAAGCCTGCGCATTTTCAGTGTGAATTTGAGCATCGGGGTCTCGGCCTGAGTTTAAGTCGAGTTCACGCCTGTTTCAGATTCTGTTGCAATTTCCGCCCCGGGGTCTGGAGTGACAGCCTGAGCTCGCTTGATCCTCATTTTGACCTGCATCTTGAGTTTTAGCATCATTCTGAATTTCGGCACCACCATTCTTGTGACCTTTGAAGTTGAGTTTTAGTCTTCGTTTAGTTTTCTTGCGACCACCGAGTTTCGCTCGTTGAGATTCAGTTACAGTTCGGTTTTAAGTCCGAGTTTACTCTTTAGGGCCCTAGAGTTTTAGTTTCAGAGTCCGTTTTTGCCTGCTTTAGTCAGTTTTCCAATTTTTGCGTGTTTAGCGTTTTCTATTTCGCCGGTTTCCGGCCGACAAAATTGAACCGGTCTTGGGCGTTCTGGGGCTCCAAATCTTTGCCTATCCTGTAGAATATTTAAGGATTTTTTTAGATTCCGATATTGTGGCGGTTTTTGCTTGGGCGAATTTTTAAAGTATGCGTATTAAGGAAGTTTTTTGATATTTTTATTTAAACACCCTCAAAAGCAGTCGTGAATAAACTGTGACCCACGCTGTTTATGGTCATAGATGTGCATTTCTACGCACCTCTGGTTTAAATACGGAATTTTAGTGTCACCGTCTTCAGTCCAAATGCGATTGATTTCTCCCGTCTTTTTTCTCGACAAAATTTGGAAGTGGGCAAGGGTTCTGTTGCCTACCCAAGAGGCCCACCCTGATTCCGCTGCTTTCCGACACCTTTGATTGTCGAATGCCTTGACGTCGAATTGAAGTGGCAATCAAATGCACTAGATTCGGGTAATTGCCGTTTGCGCCCGACCGGTAAGCTTTTCGTGCCGGCAACGGCAAAGACCGTTTCGTCCTACGAGAAAAAAAATTCAATTTCGGATTTTGAGGATGTCAGTAAAATATGACATCACTTCATATTGCGATGTGCTCTTCTTCGCAATGCCTCCAAAATAACTGTAAAATTGAATTCTTTTGTTCATTTGTGCTTTTGGCAGAAGACAATCTGAATGTTGAACAGTATAGGTCCAAATTTGGTCATAAAGGTTCATTTTCAATTCCGCAAATTAATTTAATGTAGCTTGGCACATTATTTCCAAGAAACACAGACGGTAATCTTGCGTGTTCGCTGAATGGGCGAAATTGAGCCACGCATAACGTAGGCATTAGTCTTGCAGAATATGTGAATATTTTTTATAATCCAATAACCGAAGTATTTAGGCGAGTTCGAAAATTGATCTAGTGACAATTTTACGATATAGCCGAGTTGGCTTTTGATCTAAACCCTCAAAAGCAGTCAAAATATTCTCAAAATTTTCTTAGGCAATTAGCCTGGAGAAAGTCTCCTCAATTTGGTTAAAAAATTCATAATTTGATTTGGGTAATAATTGTCCAACTTCTAAATTATGGTTCTTCAAATTAATCTGAAATGTTCGAATTTTGTTCAAAAACAGTGGTCTAATTGAGCTGATGTACTTTTTTCGGCAATTTAAAAATCTCACCAAATCTGCTTGGAGAATTGCCGCACTTCGAGTTGGAAGAATTCTATATTTTGCCGTGATTTTCAGCTCGCTTCTATACTGGACACAATATTGCGCCGTCCGTGATGTGTCTGAGCACAAACGTAGTGAATCATTGGCCTTTTCTTCTCTATGAGGGAGACCTGATAAGCCGCAGTTCCACTTCTCCCGTAGCTGCGCCCCGGAAGTGGTGAGCTTCCACTTCCAAGTGGGAAAATCGTGCCTTTCTCAATCAATCGGCCGACAAACAGAAAACCGACGAGGTCTGATGTCGAGCCTCTCAATCGTGTCTTAACTTCGGTCTCTTTCGAGTCAAGACGTGAAAACGAGTTGGAAAGACGACTGTGGAAGATCGATTTCCAGCCCAGCTTTTTTATCGAGACATTGTTCAATAATTCGACCAGCGTAAGCAGATAACACCAATAATACGTCCATATTTTGAAACGCAAAAGTTTGACACGAGTTGATCATAATATGAGTCGCCGTTGTTTTGACAGCTTCAAAGTTTGCCTAGGTAAAAAAATGTAAAATGTAAATGACGGTTTAATTGCGCTGGGTTAACCCATTGTATCACAAGGAGTGAAGTTCTCCAATTCCTCATTTGGCTTCAAAACCTCGAATAATAGGGATGACATGAATCATATGGGCCAAATTTTCCATGCCGTCTACGGGAATCGAACCCATGGCTGGTCCCCCAGGTAAAGCTTGAAGTTAGGCAGTAAAATGTTAATCACCAGACCAACCCGTGAGTTAGTTTGCGTAGATCAAAAATATCAAAAAACTTCAATTTCAGCAAATTTTAAAATTCGTTTTCCAAAATGAAAATATTACATTAAAGGAACATAAAAAATATCGACATCGTTTGCAAGGTAAGACAAAGAATTTAAGACCAAAATCGGCGAAATCGGTTTTTGTGGCCGGGAAAAAATTAATTAGGAAAACAGTAAAAATGCAAATTCATCGGAAGCACTGTGATTTATTCAAATTCCGATTAAACAGGGCGCGGTCTTGCCGAGACAAACATTTGAGTTCAAGAAATTTGAAAAAATTTGAGACGGAGGGAGTTATGGACATTTTACTTCCATATTTACAGAGAATCACTTCCCGAACAAGTGTCTGCGTGTCTGTCTGTTCGCTGTATCATTCACAGTTAGGTACAAGTGGTTGAGCAAAAAGATTTTTTTCGGCAGAGATTTAAAACGCTAAAATTGAGAAAAAAAAAGAATTCCGCGTACGCGGTCTGCTAAAACGTATGAAAGGTTGTCCGATTTAAAAATGTCAAAAATCGAGCAAGTCTATTCTAGTTCGCGCCTCGCAGAATCGAGCTAAATTCACTTAAAAGTTCATTATAAACGTACCAAATGTCAAAAAAGTTATGATTTCAAAAACAGTTTTTTTTCGGGATTTTCGACCCCTTCAAAATTTTTCGACCGGATTCTCAATGCAACATGCATCAAGCCGAGGCAAAAGACCTGTGTTCGTGAATAATCGCGCCTTTGCTCTACAGTCGGGTACCGTAAACAAAAATGTTTCCCTTCTAAAACTTTAAGGCGAATTCGCCTAATCCTAAAATAGGTAATTCACGACTCGAACCCCACTTTCAGCGATTGGTAGCAGAGGGTCCACCTCGCCGTGGTGCGAACTAGTTAATGCGGGCAGCAGTAACTGGTACATGGGAAACTGGTGTGCAGCAGAGGTTTGTGGTGGTTGATGACACCGGCTGAATTATTACCAGAGCTTTCACAGGTTCCTTCTCAGGTTCTGTCTCACGCAATACGCCACGTACCCTGCCATGTTAGGTTAACCACTCCTACGTTTCCTTTCATTGACCGGAGAAATGTTCGATTGGTAGTACTACCAAGACCAAGCAGGCATTGTTGGGGCACGTGTTGGTGAAAGGTAGTTCTCGAAGGTACTGCCCAAGCATTGCATATGCACGATATCTATCACTGGTGGGTGACTGCAGCAACCTTTGGGTCGAGTCAATTCTCCTGTTGCTCAGACAACTTTTTCTAACATTGTTACTGATTTGTAGATCACATTTAAACACTGGTTGAGATAACTCATCATAGGAATAAAATAACTTTAATTTTAATAATAAATTGGATGGTCAATAAGATTTACCTTTTTCCTTCTTCCGGCTCTCTACGTTCCCATTGCTGAGTGAAGCCACGACGTAGCTCCTGGTCAGTGTCTGTCTCGGAAATTTGTTAAAGGGGTTCACATCATTAAACAATAAGTGTAATGCTATTTTCAATTAACTTAAAATGTGTCTAAAAATCGTAGATAATGCTTCCCATACATTGTCTTGAATGGCCATTCATTAATATCAGTGAACTGATTGGGGATGGAACTGAAAATGTTTTCATCCATTGTATATCACTGTGTAACATGCTCTAGCAGTAAAGCAATCATATCGAACAGATCTATAGAATGTACAGCAAAAATAGATGAGTGTCGAATTGGTTAGGCATGGAAAAGGAATGGACACCACGTGTTCATACCACTCCTCAGATGCTGGCGGAGTTAATGAGAAGGATGCTGTCATGCTTGCCAATTGGCTCGGTTTGTCCATACTGGACACTTATTGATGAAATATCATGCACATGTTTGAGGTTGCATGACCAAATGAAAGAATGATGAAGCTAGTAAAATATACACTGATTCAAGGATTTTTCAAGGAAATGGTTGACTTAATCATACTTACGCCTTTCGGGACCTTGAAAATGTATACTGTTATAGGGCACGGAATTGAACATTTGAATAGCGATTAGTACACAACCGGATCTCCCTTGTTTTTGGGTTAAGGCCATGGCCTAGTGAATAGATAGAAAAAAATCACGGAGTCTCGTTGTCTCGGAGTTATGTCGATTAACATGAGTTGCTTCTTTTTGAGAATCACCCTGGTATGTCTAGCTTAGAAAAAACAAAAGTGGAAAATTTTATTAGCTTTTTATGAATTTTAGATTTTTAACATGAAATTGAACAGCATTATATCAATCAACTGATCAGATATACATCTTTAAAATGTTTGGGATTTAGCTAAATATAAACTTGCCTATTCTGTACTTCTGGTTTATTATTCAACCTTTGAAAATGTTCAAGAGGAACTCGATTTTTGATGGAAATTTTATGTTTTGTATTTCAAACTAGATAATTTTGCCTAGTACCTAGTTTCTGTAAAGAATTGAATTTTGCAAAAATCCACCAGTCCTCTGTAACAGTGGAATAATATTCGGAAGCTTTTTTTCTGTTATCTACCAGTCTTTCCACAAATGTTTACCTAATAAGTTTCTTGGCTAAATACTGATGTTCTCAACCGATCGATGCCCACCTGATTGATTAATGATTGTGATAGTTTCGCCCTCTTTTTCTATTATACCCATCTCATCTAGATGCAAATCTGATTCAATTGAGTCGAATAGATGGCAGAGGCGTTTTAATTGAAATTTTATGTAGATGCTGCGAGATATAAGATAGCGTTTTCATAACTCGAGTATTTCTGACGTCCAGCTCATGAGAGTTCACGATGCTGAAATTCAATTCTTCCTTAAACTCCGTTTTCATTCAGCATCATAAATGGAACATTTCCTCAAAATACTTGTTTCGAATACGATCCCTCTTCGTTAGAGCTGATCTTTTTTGCACTTGCGCATTGGATGCGGTTAGCCCAGCAACATTTTCAAAGCTCGGCCCCATTTTTGCTCCCTGGGGAAAACTCAATACCTTGGAACACCTCACAAAGGACGAGGATAAAAGGGTCGGAGTGGAATGTTCCAGCTCCGAACATTGGGTTCGCCCCGGAACTACTGATGAGATTCGCGATAGTGGGGTATGAGGCATGGGGGTGTAAAGTTTCCAGAGGTGACTTTGAAAAAAGAAAATGACACTTTTGGGAGAAAAGTCCTTAAGGTTTATTGCTCCCTCGGTTGCTAAGCGATGAACGGTAGAGCGAAACTTGTACAACTTCAACTAAGTTGGATTCACATGGTAAATGGCCGGCAGGACAGAAGATAAGAACTCTGAAGTCGGCCATACGCTATCCGATTGTTGTGGGGGGGGGGGGGCTAAGAAAGTGCAGTGCTGTAATTGGCCGAGGTGGCGTCGGCGTTGAACTGAGATTGAATTGAACTGAGATTGAATTGAACTGAGATTGAATTGAACTGAGATTGAATTGAACTGAGATTGAATTGAACTGAGATTGAATTGAACTGAGATTGAATTGAACTGAGATTGAATTGAACTGAGATTGAATTGAATTGACTTGAATTGACTTGAATTGACTTGAATTGACTTGAATTGAGATAGTCTCAATCTCAATCTCAATCTCAATCTCAATCTCAATCTCAATCTCAATCTCAATCTCAATCTCAATCTCAATCTCAATCTCAATCTCAATCTCAATCTCAATCTCAATCTCAATCTCAATCTCAATCTCAATCTCAATCTCAATCTCAATCTCAATCTCAATCTCAATCTCAATCTCAATCTCAATCTCAATCTCAATCTCAATCTCAATCTCAATCTCAATCTCAATCTCAATCTCAATCTCAATCTCAATCTCAATCTCAATCTCAATCTCAATCTCAATCTCAATCTCAATCTCAATCTCAATCTCAATCTCAATTCAATTCAATTCAATTCAATTCAACGCCGACGCCACCTCGGCCAATCACAGCAATGCACTTTCTTACCCCCCCCCCCCCCCCCACAGCAATCGGATAGCGTATGGCCGACTTTAGAGTTCATCTCTTCTGTCCTGCCGGCCATTTACCATGTGAATCCAACTTAGTTGAAGTTGTACAAGTTTCGCTCTACCGTTCATCGCTTAGCAACCGAGGGAGCAATAAACCTTAAGGACTTTTCTCCCAAAAGTGTCATTTTCTCTTTTTTCAAGTCACCTCGGCAAACTTCTACACCCCCTCATGCCTCATACCCCACTATCGCGAATCTCATCAGTAGTTCCGAGGCGAACCCAATGTTCGGAGCTGGAACTGTTCCACTCCGACCTCTTTTATCCTCGTCCTTTCGTAAGGTGTTCCGAGAATCGAGTTTTCCCCGGGGAGCAAAAAATGGGGCCGAGCTTTGAAAATGTTGCTGGGCTAACCGCATCCAATGCGCAAGTGCAAAAAGATCGGCTCTAACGTAAGATGTGGATCGTATTCGAAACAAGTATTTTGGAGGAAATGTTCCATTTATGATGCTGAATGAAAAACGGAGTTTAAGGAAAATTCGAATTTTCGACATCGTGAACTCTCATGAGCTGGACGTCGAAATACTTTTCGAGTTATGAAAACATATCTTATATCTCGCAGCATCTACGCAAAATTTCCAATTAAAACGCCTTCAAGTTGCTAAATATTCGAACTCAATTGAATCAGATTTCGTCTAGATGAGATGGAACATAATAGAAAAAAGAGGGCGAGCTATCACAATCGTGTCAATCGGGTGGAAAACGTCGGTTGAGACGATCAGTGTTTAGCCCAGAAACGATTTGTAGGTAACGATTTGTGGAAAGACTGGTAGTTGGCAAAGAAGCTTCCGAATAGTATTCCGTATTACGGAGGACTGGTGGATTTTTCAAAATTCAATTCTTTGGTTCTAAGTAGGTACTAGGTAGGTATCTATTTTGAAATGTAAAACATAAAATTTCCATCAAAATCTCGAGTTTTCTCTTGAGCGATTTCAAAGGTTGAATAATAAACCAGAATTGCAAATTCTTTGACAGGACATATTTAGCTAAATCCCAAACGTTTTAAAGATGTATATCTGATCAGTTGATTGTTGTAATGCTGTTCAATTTCATGGTAAAAAATCTAAAATTCATAAAAAGTAATAAAAAGTCTACTTTTGTTTTTTCCCCACAAAAACAGACATACCAGGGTGATTCTCAAAAAAAAGCAACTTTCATGTTAATCGACCATAACTCGGGAACCAATCATCTGAGACTCGTGATTTTTTTTTCTATCTGTTCACTAGGCGGCCGCTGACGTAATCCAACCCAAAAAATAAGGGAGGGGGATATTGGAAGTTATTAATTGCTAATCAAACGTTCAAATGTTCAGTTCCGTGCCCTGTAGCAGTATACGTTTTCAAGATTCGAAAGGTAAGTATTGATTGAAATCAGCACATTTCCTTGAAAAAAAATCCTTGAATCGATTCAGAATTAGTTCTTCTTTATGTTTTGCAAGCTTATATCAACGTTTCTTTCGAATTTAGTCGGCCACGGTACCTCAAACTTGTGTACATGATTTTGAGTTCAGTTCCATGGCTTCATCAATAAAGTGTCCATTCGCATCGAGTATGAGGGACAAAAGCCGGGAAACTGCATCAGTAGTTGGCAAAACTGTTCGCCTCTATGGCCCTACAGCTGCACGGCGCTAGCACCTCTCATTGCTCCGCCAGCGCTCCTGAGGTGAACATGAACGCGTGGGTGTTTTTTCTCCATTCCTTTCCATGCCCCTATGGAATCAATTCTAATTCGACGCTCATGCTAATTTTTTTGCTTTCAACGCATTCTACTCGTCTGTTACCATTAAGAAAAATTCAATTTAGCACCTTAAATTATTTTTACAGTAGTATACAATGGATTGAAGAACGATTTTTCAGTTCCATGTCCCAATCAAGTTCCTTCCCATGGCCCTATTGATAATGTGATGTGGCCGTGGGACCGACGGTAAGGACATGGGAGTGAAAAATCAGCAGTATCATTGCAGTTTTTAGATTTTGATGGTGTTAAGTTGAATTGACAATAGCGTACTTGATTGTTTAGTGATGTGAGAACCCCTTTATTATTTCGACTTTTTTTATTCAGGAACTACGTCGATGGCTTCACCAAAATTGTTCACTCCAGCAGAAATAAAGGAGCGTAGAAGGCTCCGGAAAAAAGCCCGGAGGGAAAAAAATCAGAAACGACCCAGTCCTACCATCTTATTGTGCATCAATGTGCCAGTGGTTTTATTATTAAAATTAAGTTATTTTATTCCTATGATGAGTTTGATCTCAACCGAGTGTTTAAATGTGATCTACTATCGAGTAACAATGTTAGAAAAAAGTTTGAAATTTTTCTGAGCAACAAAATTTTAAAAATTGACTCGACCCAAAAAGTTGCTTTTTTTTGAGAATCACCCACCAGTGGAAAATAGATATGTGATTCGTGCATATGCTTATGCTTGGGCAGTACCTTCGAGAACTACCTTTCCTAAACTTGGTAGCTTTGCATGCTTGGTCTTGGTAGTACTACCAATCGAACATTTCTCCGGTCCATGAAAGGAAACATAGGAGTAGTTAACCTAACATAATAGGGTACGTGGCGTATTGCGTGAGACGGAACCTGAGAAAGCTAATGGTAATAATTCAACCGGTGTCATCAGCCACCACAAACCTCTGCTGCACACCAGTTTCCCATGTACCAGTTACTGCTGCAGGCATTAAATAGTTCACACCACGGCAAGGTGGAGCCTCTGCTACCAATCGCTGAAAGTGAGTTCGAGTCGTGAATTACCTATTTTTGGATTAAAAACGAATTCCTCCTTAAAGTTTTAGAAGGGAAACATTTTTGTTTACGGTACCCAACTGTAGAGTAAAAACGCGATTGGTCCTGAAAGTTGTCTTTTGCCTCAACTTGATGCATATTGTCTGGGGAATCCGGTCAAAAAATTTTAAGGGGTCGAAAATCCAAAAAAAAAACTGTTTTTGAAATCATAACTTTTTTGACATTTGAACGTTTATGAGGACTTTAAAGTGAATTTAGCCGATTCTCTTACCCGAGGCGCACAACTAGAATAAATTTGCTAAATTTTTTATTTATTTTTAAATCGGACAACCTTTCATACGTTTTGCTGCAGACCGCGTACGCGAAAATTCTTTTTTCTCAATTTTTGCGTTTGAAATCTCTGCCGAAAAAAATCTTTGCTCAACTTGTACCTAACTGTGAATGACCACAAACGAACAGACAGACACGCGGACACTTGTTCGGGAAGTGATTCTCTGTAAATATGGAAGTAAAATGTCCATAACTCCCTCAAATCTCAAATTTTTTCAAATTTCTTGAACTCAAATGTTCGTCTCGGCAAGACCTAACACCCTGTTTAATCGGAATTTGAATAAATCACAGTACTTCCGATGAATTTGCATTTTTACTGTTTTCTAATTAATTTTTTCCCGGCCACAAAAACCGATTTGAGCGTTCTTGGTCTTAAAATCTTTGTTTTACCTTGCAAAATATGTCGATATTTTTTATGTTCCTTTAATGTAGCGTATTTTCATTTTGAGCGAATTTTAAAATTTGCCTAGTGAGTTTTTTGATATTTTTGATCTACACAAACTTGGGCTCACGGGTTGGTCTAGTGATTAGCGCGACTGCCTAGCTTCAAGCTTTACCTGGGAGTTATGGGTTCGATTCCCGTAGGTGGCATGGAAAATTTGGCCCATATGATTCATGTCATCCCTGGTATTCGAGGTTTTTGGAAATAAATGAAATTGGAGAACTAAACCCACTCCTTGTGATGCCCTATGGGTTAACACAATTAAACCATCATTTACATTTTACATTTTTTTACCTAAACAAACTTTGAAGCAGTCAAAACAACATTTCATTCATATTATGATCAACTCGTGTCAAACTTTTGCGTTTCAAAATATGGACGTATTGTGTGTTATCTACTTACCACTGGTCGAACAATAGTGTCTCGATAAAAAAGCTTCGGAAACAAATCAATCTTCCACAGTCATCTTTCCAGCTCGTTTTCACGTCTTCCCTCCCATTGGAGCCAGAAGTTAAGGCCTGATTGAGAGGCTCGACGTCGGATCAATCGGTTTTCTATTTGTCGGCCGATTGATTGAGAAAAGCACGATTTTCCCACTTGGAAGTGGAAGATCACCACTTCCGGGGCACAACTACGAGAAAGTGGAACTGCGGCTTATCAGTTCTCCCTCATCGAGAAGAAAAGGTAATGATTCACTACGACCATGAGCTCGGACACAGATACGGACGGCGCAATATTGTGTCCCGTAGGATAAACGAGCTGAAAATCACGGCAAAATATAGAATTCTTCCAACTCGAATTGAGAATTCTCCAAGCAGATTTGAGGATTTTTCAAATTTATTTGAGAAAAAAAACCGCATCAATTAGACCGCAGTTTTCAGACAAAATTCAGACGTTTCAGATTAATTTGAGAAAAATTCATAATTTGAGTTGGACAATTATTGCCCAACCAAATTGAGAATTTCTCCAGGCTAATTGCCTTAGAAAATTTTGAAATATTTTGACTGCTTTTGGGGGGGTTTAAGTCAAAAATATCAACTATATCATAAAATATCACTAGGTCAATTTTAAAACTCGCCTAAATACTCCAAGTTATTGGATTATAAAAAATATTCACATATTCTGCAAGGCAAATACCTACATTATGCATTTAATTCAATTTCGCCCATTCGAAATCAATTTTACCGTCTGTTAAAAAATTTCTGGAAATAATGTACCAAAACTACAATGCATTAATTTGCGGAAATACAAAAAAATAAACCCAACCTATGACCAAATTTTCACCACCTGTTCAACCGTTCAATTTATGCTGCCAAAAGCAAATGAGCAAAAAATTCAATTTTGCAGTTATTTTGGAAGCATTGCGAGGAAGAGCGCATCATAATATGAAATGTGTCATATTTGCCTGACATCCTCAAAATCGAAATTGAATTTTTTTTTCTCGTAGGACAAAAAACGATAAGCTTCTCAACTGTGATTGTGTGAGTACGAGCTTGGGCTATCGGCTGCTGGCACGAAAAGCTCACAGGTCTATGAAGCAGAAGGAGAAGGAGAATTCATTTGATTGCCACTCAGTTCGACGTCAAGGCATTCGACAATCAAGTCCCCGGGCCTCGAGCAGCGGAATCAGGATGGGCCTCTTCAAGGTAAGAGAATGCATGTAAATACACCTTACTTCTAAATTTTGTCGAGAAAAAATTTGGGAGAAATCAATCGCATTTGGACTGATTTGAAGCGACCGCTAAAATTTCCATATTTAAACCAGAGGTGCGTAGATAACACAAAATACTTCTATATTCATAAACGTAAAAGTGGGTCACAGTTTGATCATATTTTGACCTCTTTTTGAGGGTGTTTAAATAAAAAATATCAAAAAAACTCACTATGCATACTTTAAAATTCGCCCAAAATAAAAATACGCCGCATTATCGGAATATAAAAGAAGTCCAAATATTCTGCAAGGTAAAACAAAGATTTTAAGACCATAACGCTCAAATCGGTTCATTTTTGTGGCCGGAAACAATAAAATAGAAAACGCTAAACACGCAAAAATTCTCAAACTGATAAACAAATTAAAACTGACTCTGAAACTAAAACTTTAGGGCCCTAAAACGTAAACTCGAACTTAAAATCAAACTGTAACTGAATCTCAACGAAAACTCAATGGTCGCAAGAAAACTAAGCTCAGACTGAAAGTAAAACTCAACTTCAAAGGTCTAAAGAATGGTGAACCGAAGCTCAAAGTGAAACTAAAACTCAAACTGAAAGTCAAAATGAGACAAGAAACTCAAACTGTCACTCAAACCGATACAGAAATTGAAACTGAATCTGAAACTGAAACGTGAACTCGACTTAAACTCAAACCGAGACTGATACTCAAATTCACACTGATACTAAACTGAAACTGATACTTCAGCTCGGACTGAAATTCAAAGTCGAACTAAAACTGATATCCAAACTCAACCTGATACTGAAACCCAAGTAAAACTCCAATTCGAACTATCTTCATTCCTCGATCTTTGAGTTTGAGTATCAATATAAGTTTTAGTTTGATTTTAAGTTTAAGATGTCAGTATCAGTTAATGGAACGAAAATGCGAATCAAGACTTGACTACTTAGTAAACAGTTTTCTTTTTTCTTTTAATTTTTTTAATTATTTTTTTATTTATCTTTTTTATTTATTCTATCTTTTATTTATCTTTGTACGGCGAAATGGTGGAAAATGGAACGGCTGTATGCGAAGGTAATGTATTTATTTTGTAAATAATATTTACCTACCCTTATCGAGGATTCACCTTCCGTACACAGGATTTCCGTTATTGCGGAAAATCCAAAGGTGAAAATCAGTTCGAAGTAAATATACCCGCTCGGCTTATTGGCACAGTGGCTCGCAGTTTCAGTGCGCGGGAGTAACTCGAGCTAATTCCCCAACGAAAATCAAAGTTTATGAACGCCTAATTAGCAAGATTTATAAACGGGAAATCCCCTGTTTTCACTTTTTTATCAATTTTTTAAACTGTTGCAATAATCGGATAATGGGCATCAATTCGATTCCCACTCCGAGTATCATTTTCCGAGTAGAGGAAAAGTCCTGCCTGAACTTCTGATCCGATTTTCATTCAAAAACAGCTATGGCGATTTTACAGTATGAAGAGCGGT
This sequence comes from Nesidiocoris tenuis, assembly GCA_036186465.1. Classification (NCBI taxonomy): domain Eukaryota; kingdom Metazoa; phylum Arthropoda; class Insecta; order Hemiptera; family Miridae; genus Nesidiocoris; species Nesidiocoris tenuis. The sequence continues at coordinate 8,086,206 of AP028915.1, read as the reverse complement.
CGCCGCATTGGTACGGAAGTACCGTGCGTTCCCCTTTTTTCCACCTGACGACCCGGCGACGCCGCGATCCGTCCGCTCGGCGGTTCGCCGGCCTGCCCGTCCAGCCGTATCTCGGCGTTCTAATGAGAAGGAAATCCGCGCTCGGAAACGAGTCTCTTTTGTCGCCGGACCCGGAAGCCGCCCCTCCGCGACACACACGGCGATTTTACGGACACGGTCCGTCCCGTATTGTACCCGGCCCCTCCTCTTCAGACCGGAACCGCGCCGCGGATGAGGGGAATTCTGATGAATCTCGGCGTCACCGATCGGTCTCCGGACATTCGGCGTACGTGATCCGCCTGTACGAGCGCGAGTGAAGTTAAAGCCCAACTAACGATGATGAGTCGGATTTTCGGATTAATCGTAAGATAAGGTAAACGCAGTTGAGATGGACGTTATTGAGATAAATCCAATTAGGTACGATTGGATCTCTGATTGGTGCACGATTGCGTTAAGTCCAAAACTCAAATACTTTGCAAATTCAATTTAGAAAATCAACAGTTTTGTATGAGTCAAATTTCAAATTTTTAGAAAAATTTTACATTTTATTTTATTCTTTTTGTAGTTACCTATTAACTTTTTGTATTTTTTTTGCGTTTTTTGTATTTTCTGTTTTAATTATTTTTAAATTTTTGTTTCTCGCATTTTTGTTTGTTTTTTCTCTATCATTTTTCAGAAGTCAAATTCTTAATTCTGAAATTTGCCAAAATTTTTGTAATTTTTTTTGTTAGGTATTGTCCCGGAATCAGAAATTGAATTGGGGCTTCAGAAAAACATTTGCATCTGCACTTTCACTCAGAATAACTTCCTGAACCAGAGTGCGTCTGTCCGTCTGTCAGCGATTTTTCGTAATCCTCCAAAGTCGTTAGCAATTCGTCGTAATGTTAGGATATTTTGGCAATTTTTCGTATCCAAAAAAGAGTTAGTTCGGTTTTTCAGCAGCTGGAAAACTATTCGGCAGTGTTATCGCATTGAGACCGGAGAAACACACGGTCGACTTGGTTGTCCTTGGTTGGGATTCTTGCGTAAATTGCCGGGGCCATTATCGTAAATCCGTAAAGAGTCGCAAGAGAGCGTTCGCCAAGATTTACGTCCCTTCTCGGTCGCTAAAAACCCTCATCTGACGCTCTCATTGGTCGGAGTGGCTATTACCAATGGGGGATAGGAAAGGGCCGATCTGATGATCGTTAGTTCTACCATTTCCGCCCTTAGACTAGTCGGTATTGAAACCCAATTAACGGCTTTTCGAATTTCGACTCTGTCTCTCATGGGAAATCAGTGTTGCCAAGTTGCGGACGTCAAAAATCCCTGGGAAAACCCCTAAATCCCCCCCAAATGAGAAAAACAAATCCCCGAAAAAGGCCCAAAAGTTAAGGAGGAATTAAAAATAAACTACTCCGGGCGAAAGCGCTCGGAGGAAAATATATCACTATGAGAGTACGATGGGCTATAACTCTCTCCCTCACCTCAACAAAAAAAAAAAAAAATAAACTATTTCAAATAAAATATTACCTAACTCTATATTATGCATCTACATTTGTCAATTGACCCTAAAACTATAAACTATTTAATACAAATTCTTTCCGACTTCATATCATTCAATTTATACTACATACAATCAAACTTTTATAACAACCTTTAAACTTGATAAATTATTTTGACGACTGTAGCTCAAAAAGTCAGTTAAAACATCAATACAAATCAGGTATGTACCCTCAAGTAGGTAGGTGGGTACATCCCGAATGGCCTTTATTTGAGTAGGTACCTATCTTTCGAACCAAATAGCTATGCAATGGCAGTTTTAGCTGGCATTTATCTGCTGTACTTAGCTGTAATTTTTTCATTTTTTAGTTTTTTCCCAGTTCTCCTGACTTCCGTAAACCAGGGGTGCGTAGATAACACACAATACTTCCATATTTTGAAACGTACATTTTTGACAAAATTTGATCATATTTTGACTGTTTTAAGGGTGTTTAGGCCAAAAATATCAAAAAATTCACTATGCAAATTTTAAAATTCGCCCAAAAAACTGATTCGCCACATTTTTGGGATATAAAAAATATCCACATATTTTGCAATGTAAAACAAAGATTTTAAGACCAAGAACGCTCGGAAAAAAATAAATTAGAAAGCACTTAAAACGCAAATATATCGGAAGCACTGTGAGTTATACTAAACTGTGAGTTAAAATTCCGATTAAATAGTGTGTTAGGTATTGCCGAAACAAACATTTCAGTTCGAAAAATTCGAAAAAAGGTCGAGAATTGAGGGAGCTACCACTGGTTTAGTATTTTCGGCAAGAAAACCAAAAGTAGTTAGCTTGGTACTTGATGCGTGGTACTACTGTACCTACATGTACTTCCAGAGTAGTACTTCCGGTCACAGTACCTATACCTACCCGATGCATTTGGGAACTAATTTCGATTTTCGAACTCGAATTCGAACTGAATTCGAAATAGAATATCGGCAACTTCGCTCACATAGAAGCCATCAATTTGAAGCAGGTGTTGGACTTCCACGTTCACTTCGGCCGTTTCCTCCGAACGCGTGGGCGGGGAATACGAATGAATGGCGTCACGTGAATGGCCAGTTATCGAGCAACAGCAAAATCAAATTACTTCCTCGCGTTTGAACCTAAATTAATCTGGAAATTGTTTGGGTTGAAGAATTTACACCAGCGCGATAACCAATGGTCAACGATTCGGCTCGTTAATTGAAAATCACTGTAGGTCATGTTACCTAGGTTTTTATTATTTAATTTTTATTTTTAATTCTATTTTTACCGTTTAAAAAGACCAAATTCTTATGAAAATTTCTTATATTTAAAAAAATTCTTATATTTAAATTCTAATAGGTATTTAATATTGTTGAAAATTTGATAGTTTCACGTTTTGAAGAAAATTAATAGTTTTTATGAAGATTGGGTCCACAATTTATGATTTACATGCTGGTTTTCAATAATTTTTCTTAGGTATTACCAACCAATTTTTCAAGACGTAACGGTTTTGTAGAAGATTTAAACATTTCTTGTTTTTTGGCATTTTATAGTTTTTACCAATTTAAAAGTTTTATTTTGGTTAATTTTTCTCAAAAAATGAACCTTTGTAATTGGCCAGGAAATTTTTTTTAACACCCCCTGAAAATTGGTAGGTTTACGTTTCAGGGGGTGTAGAATCCAAATCAGCAAAAAAATTTTGTCCTCTCTCCGCCCGCCGTACGCCGTCCTCCGCACGCCGTACACCGTCCGCCGCACTCTGTCCGCCGTCCGCTGCACGCCGTCCGCCGTCCACCGTTCGGGGTTTTTCAGGGGGAAGGAGTTGTCGTAAATTTTTGAAATTTTCACCAAAAATCAGGTTCTGTATCTAGTTGGTCCTAATCTGCGCTATGCACACAACCCTTCGTCTCGCACAGTAAAAACTTGGAAAATTGATTTTGGAACGTTTCGTTCCAAAGAATTTCAGAATACTGTTCACTTTGGAACAGGTATTGAAAAATAGGCTGAACCAGTTACCACGACCGTACCTGGAAAATCGTCTCCTCCAGTTTTCCCCATCTAATTGCGCTGTATGAAAGAAGTTACTCGAAAGGGGAGGGTATGAAAAAAAATCCGCCATTATGCTAATTTGGACAGTTCTCTCTCGTCGAATCGGCGAGTCCTGAATCTCATTCGCCAGTTATTTATCCTTGGGTTTGTTCTCCCGTCCGAAAGCTAAAACTCGGAGGTGAGGTTCGCTAACGAGATAATCCAATCCAACCAGAGCCTTTTGTCACTTCCTGGCAGCCCCCGTGAGGTTAATTTACCGAGTTTATCGCATTCTCTCGTGTATCATGACATTGTTTCCACCGGGTTCTTTGTGACGAAAGACACAATGTCATTGTGTCAATATCTCATGTACCGCGAGACGGCATTCGCCTACCCAGTGCTTAGTTATCAGTTTTCAAAAAAAAATTCGAAATTTTTTCCGCCGGATCCGTTGGCGATTGAGAGCTTTTCCTCATTTTACACGACGCTTCAGTTTTGGTTGGAAAAACGAATGTTTCTATACATGGTTTTTGTATCTTTTTTAAAGCATTTCCATGTAGAATCAAGAATCTCCCAAAATAAATTTAAAATTTTTCAAATTGAGAATTTTTTAAATTATATTGGATTTTTTACAAATCAAATTGAGAATTTTTCCGAATCAAATTGAGAATTTAACGAATCAAATAAAACATTTTCCAAGGCACCTCGGTTTGGAAAGTTTTATGAAAGAAGGTTCAAGCAATGAGAAAAAGCTGTCAAACGCAAAAAGTTACAAAAAAGTAATTTTTTCGAAAAAATGTGACATTTTGGGCTACAGCGCCAACAATATGAGAAAATGGCAAATATAGTGAAGGTATCCTATTTACCCTAACATAAAGACTTACCCTAAGTTTAGTGAATTTTTTCTTGAATAAGTACGATTGAGGTGAGTGAGAGAAGAACTGACAAAAAATTTTAAAAAATACACAAGACTTGAGTAACCTCCTCTTTTTTAGAAACTATCAAAAAGCCCCCTTACCCCCATTACTTAACATAGTTTCAAATTTCGGGAAAATTAGCCATTTACAAAAATGGCCATAGCTCCCTCATGTCTCAACCTTTTTTCGAATTTCTTGAAATGTTTGTCTCGGCAAGACCTAACACCCTGTTTAATCGGAATTTAAAAAACTCACACTACCTGGATATATTAGCATTTTTAGGATTTTCTATTTTATTTTTTTCCGGCCACAAAAATGAACCGATTTGAGCGTTCTTGGTCTTAAAATCTTCGATTTACCTTGCAAAATATGTGGATATTTTTTATATTCCGATAACGTGGGGTATTTTCATTTTACGCGTATTTAAAATTTGCAAAGTAAGTTTTTTGATATTTTTGACTTAAAAAGCAGTAAAAATATCAAAATCACGGGTTTTTAGCAATTTAATTCGTTTCTCGAATGACCTACTCTCTATTTTCACAATTGTTTCAGCTGGCTGGGAAAATGGGCTGCGGCCCGAGCAGCACCAGGTCAAATCATCATCCCTGCTCCAAAGATATGAAGCTGCCAGGCTCCAACTTAACATTTTCGCCAGGACAGCAGCTCGCGCTCAACGGATATTTTTCAGACGTCGTCGATAATGCGGATTGTGAGTTTCACAACAATGCTGTACCGATAACCTATCAAATTTTTACCTTTCTTACCCCTCTGCCAATTTAGTACCTTCAAATCTAAGACGAGGTAAACTCTATACTATAGGAAGCAATTTAATTAGTTTTCCTTTTTTTTTTAATTTAAAAAAAAAGGAAAACTAATTAAATTTTTTTTAAAAATATTTTTACTGGTGGATAAAATATTGAATATGATTGTTACCAGTAGGGTCAGATTTTAATTTTTTTCTCAATAAATCTTTACTTTAAAAACCCAGTTAAATTTCAACTTTAAGCGGATAATGAGGACAGAATTTTACCAACTTCAGGTTTAATCAGGGATCCCGTGCAGGAGAAAAGCCTCGTGCTGATCGAAAGGTTGATACAACGATTGATCGTCGGCGTCTCCATTCTCGATCCGAGGTTTTCATCGAAATTTCTAGTCAACCTCGAACCGTTCAAACTGTCGACGAAGGTGAGCGAACCCTTCACCACCTTCACAACATTAGCGCAATTTTTCAAAACCACTATTCATGTTCGGAATTCCGATTGCTCACAGTACTTCCGATATTATACACTTCTAGTGTTTTCGATTTTGGTTTATTATTCAACAATAAACCATTGTAATCGGCCAAGAATATGAAATTCCATGAAGGTTAAATTCCATGAAAACCATGAAGGTTTACGTTTCAAAAGGTTAAGAATCCGAATATGCAATAAAAAAATATCCGTCGGCCCGGAGTACGCCGTCTACAGTACGCCGTCCGCAGTTCGCCGCCTCCGGTCCGCCGTCCGCCATCTGCCGTCTGCCGGAAACACTTTTTCTCCCAAACGGCTGGAAATTTATTAACCGCTTTGAGCGTTCTTGGTCTTAAAATCCTTATTTTGGCTATCAAAAAAGTTGATATTTTTCACATTTCAGCAACTTAACGTAGGTAGGCAGATTTTAAACTTGGCGAAGTGAGTCTCCAAAAAGGTCAAAATATAAACAAGTGAGTCAAAAATGTACGTATCAAAATATGGAAGTATTGTGAGTGTTTTACGCACTGCTTTTAATGATGAATTAACAACGATTTCAGTCACAATCAAAGATATCAATTTTTTAAAATACATATTAGGTATACTTGTAGTTTTTTAATTATACCAGCCTATCATAAATAATTATCGTTTCATGAATGGTGAAAATTCCGAAGTATCCGCTTCCTATTCGT